>JAAGVU020000038.1:6828410-6858785 GCA_011763525.2 Mormyrus iriodes | reverse complement strand
TGTTGTTTGAATCCTGTACTCAGTGGGTCAGGCCTCTGTGCCTGTACTCAGTGGGCCAGGCCTCTTTGCCTGTACTCAGTGGGTTGTTATTTGAATCCTGTACTCAGTGGGTCAGGCCTCTGTGCCTGTACTCAGTGGGCCAGGCCTCTTTGCCTGTACTCAGTGGGTTGTTATTTGAATCCTGTACTCAGTGGGTCAGGCCTCTTTGCCTGTACTCAGTGGGTTGTTATTTGAATCCTGTACTCAGTAGGTCAGGCCTCTGTGCCTGTGCTCAGTGGGTTGTTGTTTGAATCCTGTACTCAGTGGGCCAGGCCTCTGTGCCTGTACTCAGTGGGTCAGGCCTCTTTGCCTGTGCTCAGTGGGTTGTTGTTTGAATCCTGTACTCAGTGGGTCAGGCCTCTGTGCCTGTACTCAGTGGGTCAGGCCTCTTTGCCTGTTCTCAGAAGGTTGTTGTTTGAATCCTTTGCTCAGTGGAATAGTCACATCGTTGTTCGGCCCTTAACCCTCGTAAAATGCTCCAGGGGTGCTAGATAAATGTCTGGCCTTGTGCTCTGACCCCAAACTTCACCCCCACCTCCCTTTTCTTTGAAGGAGAGCATGATGGGATATTCGCATGCTAAGCATTCCAATGCACCTGTACTCACACAAATGTCAGATAAAACATCATTTTATAGCAAAAATATGTGTTCAATACACCCTTAACTCAGCTAACTGGCAGCTAACTAAACTTTATCTAGTAGACTGTCCTGGTGGACAGAGAGCTGTTCTCAGGAAAGCAGGCACCCACACATAATTTCACATATGATGTGTTTGCAGTAATTGTGTGATCATACCTGCGTCTCAGGTTCTCACGAACACGCCCCGCTACTCTCTCACGCAGGCTATTAGCACACTGACCGTGGAAGCTGCAAGAGAGTCCGGGTTTTATTCCTGTGTGGCAGGTAACACTGTCGGAAGTCACAACTGGAGTATCCCATTTTTCGTTGGTGGTAAGTTGGGCATTCTCACCATCTTGGCATTAGTTAAGTAAGAATAGAGTCAGGGCTTATCTAATAAAGCCATCAGAAGGCACACGGAGTAGCCGTGTGGCTCTTTGATAAGTGAGGGGTAATTACACAGCAGCGTTAGTCCAGTAGGAATTTCTGGTTTGACCCGAACTTCTTCCTTCTTTATTTAGACCCACACCCATGGAAAGAGTACAGAGACAATGTGGAGATTATGCAACTCATTATACACTCAGCTTGGGGGGGTCAGATTAATGGAAACCAGATTTCTGTGTTGCAGGCATATTTCAATGAATGAGAGAAAATAAACACAGTGAAGTGCTGAGCAGTGACCAGGCCTAATAATATCCATGGTGTTCATATTCCGATGTGTGGATACAGAGAGACAGGGTCACATGCATGCTCCCAGGAGGGGACCGGCGGACTGAGGAGGACAGCGAGTCTGCTCTGAGAACCCAGGCTGCGCTGTGGCCTCCGCTTTCCGCGGCTCCTCATTCCTGCGATATTGGCATTACTTCATCAGCTTTCTCAGATTGTTAGGTGGGCTTAGCATAACAGCCCTGTTATTGTGGTGGCGAAGCGCTGAGAAACCAGACTCCCGAATCGTGCGGGGAGCTGACGGTAGGCGTTCACTGCTTGTGGGCCTTATTAATTTTCCCGTGCCTTTTGGTGTACCTTAGATCAGCCTGAAGCACTAAGCGTCGAGCCCCAGACGGCTATAGAAGGAGACAACTTCACCATCAACTGCAGGGCCACGCGGTACCTGTACACAGACTTGCTGTGGGTCGGCCCGGATAACCGCACGATCCTTAACAACAACCATGCACTGCAAGTGGGCCTGCACTTCATCTCTCTTTCGCTAATACTCACAAATGTGTCCCGTACGGATCCCATGAACTATAAGTGCCAGGCCCAGAGCTACACTGCGCGTGTGGTCCATAAAACATCTGTGTTCAAAATAGAGGGTGAGTAAAACGGAGCAGAATAGAGCAATAATACAATACAGTGCTACTTTTTCTATCGCAGTGACATTCACACGGGTACAGTGCTGCTTTTTCTATCGCAGTGAAATATTCACACGGGTACAGTGCTGCTTTTTGTATTGCAGTGACATATTCACACAGATACAGTGCTGCTTTTTCTATCACAGTGACATATTCACAAGGATACAGTGCTGCCTTTTCTATCGCAGTGACATATTCACACAGATATACATATTTAAATGGAATACGATTAACTATGACATGGATAGTGAAATTTTTTAGTGCAAGTGTAAATTTTTAAGTGTTATTATTTACAAGTCTTTTGTGTCCTTATTTGGAATCACACAGAAAGGAAAGGCCCTTGGCTGCAGCAGAACCTGACCAATCAGAATGTGAACAGCAGCAGCACGCTGACCCTGGCCTGTTACGCCCAAGGAGTGCCACCCCCATTCATCACATGGTACAAGAATAGCGTGCTTGTGGAGGCCGCACCTGGTAAATCCATGAAATTATTTAACTTTCCCCTTTGTGTCTGTTTTTTCCTGATTTCCATTGGATACCACCTGCCATCTGTGAGTGTAAAGACCTTTTTGTATGAATGGGGCTCAGTAAATGTATTTATCAAGCTGTTTTGCACAGTGGTACTGAGACAGCCACAAATGCAACGAAACGAAGATCCAGGGCATAGATTCTGGCGGTAGGAGAGATTCCAGATTGTTCCAAGGTAACGACAAGTGCTTCTATGCTGCAGGCATCACCCTGACCGAGGATGGGCTGCTGATAATTGACCGGGTGAAGAAAGACGATGAAGGACGTTATGAGTGCCTGGCAAGCAACGATAAAGGCAAAGTGAAGACTGCTGCAGTCATCACTGTAGTAGGTAAGACGATGAAGTTCTGCTTCACTGTTCATGATCAAAAGCAGGCCCACTACTCCATCGCATAAACAAAAATAATAATCTAACCCATATCCTCATATTTGGGACTCTTATACTTTACATGCATGTATCCTATGCTAACATAATCTATCGCATTTGAATATTTCCCATTACACATTTGCTGTGTGAACAAAGGCACTAGCTCAGTGTGACGGTCAAGATTCAGAATTAGTAACACCCAAGAGAGTTAGTGAGAAGAGTGCCAAGCAAATTCCTGCCTGCGTTTTATTGAGTTCCTGTGGGCTTCTCACATATGGGGGGTGACCTCTCTCTGGTCTGAGAAGAGGCTTTGCTAATCACATTGTTCAGTGTCAGTCTTTTCGCGAAGAGGCATACTCATGAAAGTAGAAAGAAACTTAAAAAAAAAATAGGGGAAAAGGTCACAGAGTTATGGGAAGTTGAACTGAGGTCAAAACTGGAATACCTGTTTTCAGCTTTTTTAAACTTATTCTTGCCAACAAAATTTAACAGGATTAAATATAAAAACGGGCAAAATGTTACACTAGCTGCAAGTAAAATATTTTGTTTTGCTGCATGTGTTTAAGAAAATGAGAGTACGTCATTAACATAGTCCTTTTTATATACATATCTACTGCATAAAGTCATTTAAGGAACATAAGAGAAAACTAAAGATTATCCGTTATCCACTACTGGCTAACAGCCTCCTGCCATTTGCTCTCCAGGAGATGACAAGCCCAATATCGAGGTTATAATTCTGGTGTCCACTGGCTTGGCAGCGACTTTCCTCTGGATGATGCTGGTTATCTTCATTCGCAAGCTGAAGAAGGTAAATGAAGCCATGTTTCTCATGTCTGCGGGCATGTTCTTCCTGTGGTGCCCTCCTGGGACAGCCCCCCGCCCTGACCCCCAGTTGCACACGTGGTTGAAAAATGGATGGATAGATGTTTGGCTTTATTTTTAGGAATTGTGGCAGATTTCGCATAAACTGACTCCACAAAATGATTACACATGAACAAAACAAATTAAAGACCAACCCATGTGGAAGCACCGTTTTGACCAGAATGTTCCTATTAGATTTGAGCATTTCCTAAAGCGAGAGGATACCATATGTAACACGTTACTGGTTTGTTCGTGGAAGTATAATGTAATAGTTCTGAGAAAGCATTTTCAAACATGAATGAATCTACTCTGTCCATCAGCCCAGCTCGGCAGACATTCAGACCGGCTACTTATCCATCATAATGGACCCAGATGAGGTTCCCCTGGATGAGCAGTGTGACCGTCTGCTCTATGATAGCAGCAAGTGGGAGTTTCCCCGAGATCGTCTCAGGCTGGGTAAGGCCTGTCTAGTAGAGGTGCCAGGTCATACTGTCTTCTCTTAGGTTTTGACATATCACTGTCTAGGTGCTGTCATGCTGCATTGCTACCAGAGGTGGACATTTTGCATCCTGAAGGTAAAAATGCAGACCACGATTTTGCTTCCAACCAACCAGATGAGAACTGAATGAGTGTGACTCTTTATACTCAACTGGTTGGTTGAAATAAAATCTTGGTCTGGATTTTTACTTTCTGGAACCAAAATGTCCACCTCTGCTGCATTTCTCCAGAAGTTCTGTCCCATCCCCTTCTACGCTACACAAAGACCATGCAGACCCTTATTAAGGGCTTGTTTGAAGCATATTAGCACAATGAAAGGGAGTCATTTTGTAGCAGAGGAAATCTAATTAAGTCAAATTAACCTGTCTTTCTCCAAAAGATGGCATGAACTATAAGTATTTACTACCTGCTTTTTCTGAAATAAACATCCAAGAATTATTCAGCGGGGGTCGGCCTCTGTTCTCCAAGCTTAACTGCTCCATTAAATCCTTGTGTTGGCCTGGCTCAGTGGTCAGACGCTCAGCAGGCTGTTTTAATTACAGGCCCATATCTCTTCTGACAGCGAATCCTGGGGCTTGAGTTATGACTCCTGAGTCAAAGGAGCTGCCGTGAAGACTCACTCAGCCACACTTTCTGTCACAGGCAAAACCTTGGGGCATGGAGCTTTCGGGAAAGTGGTGGAGGCCTCCGCTTTTGGGATCGATAAGCTGTCTACGTGCAAGACCGTGGCCGTTAAAATGCTGAAAGGTAGGAATCCTTCACCAAAAACTGCTTTTGCTGACGAGCACATGCTATTAAGTGTTTTCATTAATCAATTCATTAGCAATTATACCGACGTTAGCTTTGTAAAGAGACAGAAAAAGAAAAAAGAAAACAAGCACATACGAATTGTTTATAACAAATATTTAGTGGTGACACAAGGTTTCAAACATGCAAGGTACAAACCGGATAAATGTGAAAATGATTCTGTTTGTTTCGTTGGTCTCAAGGCGGAAGGTTTTTAGGTAATGCTGATTATTTCCATTCTGGAATTCACAGACAATATTAATTTAAAGGGAAATAAATCCTGTGGAGCCTTGGTGGTTTTCAAAGTTAATTACAGTGATTACCATAACTCACCCTTCCGTCTGTGCTCATACATATTGAGGTGAGATAATCAAAGCAGTAGCTTTGTTTTTGTGCTCAGACTGAGGTACAGCAGGACTCTCTCGACAGCAGAAGTACTTCCTGTCCCTTGATTACACCCTTCTAATGGGTGGGGCCATCCTTCAGGCAAACAAGTCAACTATACAATGATGTAACGTATTCCCAGGCAGGAACTTTGCATGCAACCAAATGTCGAGTTTTCCATACAGGGGCATTTTATCCCAATCTTGGATTTTAATTACATTTTTCTAATCACAACATTTTTCTGGCATCCATTAACTTGAGAAGAGTGCCCCCCTTCCGCAACTGGTCGTGCACCAGAAATGAATTCCTTATCAGTCCAGTTTTGTGGTCACCTTGTAAATATGATGGTTGTACAGATTTATGCCCCAACAACTGATTCAGATGAAGATGAAATTGAAACATTTTTTGACGAGGTTCACATGACTGGAGGCTGGAGAGCCAGTTGGAAAGCGAGTGGGAAATAGAAGATTCCAGAAAGAAAACTGGGGGATGGGTGAATAGTCAGTTTCTGCAAATCCACTGATGTCCTTATTTTCAGTAAATACTTCAAGCAAGCAGAGCATCGTCTCTTCACCCTGACATCAACAGATGAAGTTCACAGAAATCAAATACAGTATAATCTCAATGCCAAACAATGGAAGACCTCAACATAGATGACAATGCCATGGCCTGGAGTGATCACGGAGTGCTGATGGAAAGATGTGGAAAAGATCGCAGAACAACGAGACATTCTGACTTCCAAGAAATGACCTGCAGAATATACCCTCTGCCTCCAAGGAGAATATCTGTAACCAGTTCAAGATGTTGAATATACTTGATAGAGAACGAGAGGAACTGCGGACAGAATTCAGAGAAGGCATCCAAGGGGAATCTGAGAAAGCACTTGACTAAAGTGAAGTTAAACAGCCAAAAATATCCAAGGGGATGGCAGAAGGTGCTGTGGAAATTGCAAAGAGAACTGCGAATTCCATAAAGCTAGCAGGAAAGACAATGGCCAGTATCATAACAACATCTGCATTTACTGAACCAAGAAATAAACATGGAAAAACAAGGGCTGTTTTTCAGTAGATATGTGAGATTAAGAATAAGTTCCAGCTCTTGTATTCTGGATGGTCTCTGTATATATTCTGGTTAGATACATGGAAGATCCTCCAGTAATGGAAGTGGAGATCAGAGCAGACCTGAGGTAACTGCCAAAAAAGACACCTTCATGGATAGAATGCATTCTTTTAGAAATATACAGCAACTGGAGATGAAGCATTAAAAGTGCTGACCAAAGTATGGCGACAAGTTCGGAAAATGGCCTCGAGATTGTGATTGGTTTAAGTTCCAATACCATCAGACTGTGAGCTGGCAGGCTGCAGAAAGTAGCACAGAAGTTCCCTCATACTCCCCCCTATTAGTAATATTATGGTCATGGTCATTCAGTAAAGTTCAGAATCCCACAAAGAGTAAGAATGCAAGACATATGAGTTTATTCAGGAAAGGCTGAGAAACAAGAAACATCATTGCCCATGATAGTGGAGAAAACTTTGGAATACTTGGAAATGAGTGTGCCAGAGCATTTCATGGTCCTTATGAAACATCTGAACAAGAAGCCACCGCCAGGGTGAAATATGGAGAAACTGACTGGTTTCAGAGTGGAAAAAGAGTTACGTACTACCACCGTGCAAATTCAACTCACGGAACATATAATGAGAGAAGCTGAATTGAAGGAAGGAGGCTGTGGTTTCATTTTTCTGGAAGAAATATCCACACCCTAATAAAACCACATGTATAGCAGGAAGTGTGGAAAATCTGAAGACTATTATAAGTAAAAGAACAAGGTTATGGCCGCCGGAACAGTAAGTGCCTGTCTGTTGATGGCATGTTAAAGGCTCATGGAGGTTTCCCCACCTGAGGAAAAGTCTTAAACGACTGTAGATCCAAATATATTTATCAGCCTGGCACTCGATGCAATGAAAGACGTAGAAAACATGTAAAGTACTTACATATCTCTAAAAATTCTGAGAATGGGCATATTATGAGAAGCCCCGGTGCATTGCTGAAAACCGTAACATGTGAAAGAGGAAGAGGATGATCGAGCGGGAAAATGCACTCACTCAGTCATCAAACAAAGAGCATCCCAACGGGAATGCAGAAAAACAAGACATGGGCAGGATGATCTGGAGAAATATGTAATCACGGGACCTGACATTGACGTGACAGCATAGAATTATAATAATTTAAAAATAAACACTACATGCATTTTATATTTCTGTTTACTTTAACTAGTAAAGAAGTATTTCACAACACTGTAAGATTAGGTTGGTGCTTTTTCGAAAGGAATCGACGTTATCCGCTCTTAAGTGAAATTTGCTCTAAATTGTTTCACATTCATGATGTCTGAAGGGTTTAATAATGAATTTTAAAAAATCTAGATTTGAGAGTGTCTGGTAAAGTGAAAATTTGACAATAGCAAACCTGCATTTCACTCATGTTACATCAGCCTAAATGTAAATGGTCTTGCAATAAATTTAACTCACGCAACTCAAGATTACAAGAGAGATTTGTCTCTCAGGATCTTGCATTTTTGGCCTGAATTAATGTGATTTGTTTAATACTGTATGTGTACTTATAGCCTCTATTGGGTCTCATTCTGTGTATTTTCAACAGGAGGAGCCACGTCCAATGAGTGCAAAGCCCTGATGTCGGAGCTCAAGATACTGATCCACATTGGCCATCACCTCAACGTGGTCAATCTGCTGGGAGCATGCACAAAGTCTGGAGGTACGCAGGGGGCGGTGCGACACGCTTCACACCCAATTTTTGCAAATATATGCACATATTGTAAATTCTCCTGAATATTCAATACATCACATACCACCAGAAGAGGCTTGTGTTAAGATTTGAATCAATTTTGTTGCATTATGACACAGTCAGGCTAATTTTCAACTTTGGTGGAATATTTTTGGCTGATTAAACTGACTGACAAGCTAAAATAATTTGCATTAGAGCCCTCTCTCCTTTGTAGTGAAAGGAGGAAATCAAAGGCATTAATTACCAAATTACAAGCAAGTGGTGTTGCATGTTTGTCCTTTTTGCTGGTGTAGGTCCTTTGATGATAATTGTGGAGTACTGCAAATATGGGAACTTGTCCAATTACCTACGGAGCAAGAGAGCAGATTTCATTGTCTACAAGGTACGTAGGAAAATTATGTGTGAGGAATTTTACTTACAAGGCATTCTTATGGTCTACACATGTCTGCAGTGTTTATCTGTTATATTATTGGCTGCTTCTTGAAGTTATTTGGGCATGGTTTCAGATATTTTTGCTGCTAGTTAAAGTTGGAAGTTTGCCTGTCCTGTCTGACTGACCTTTGTCTGGAATTCCGTTGGACCCCAGAACCCATCCAGTAAGATGGTGCCTTCAGGGTCGAGCTGCGAGCTGACTGAGCTGAGCGAGCTGATCAAGCGCAGGCTGGAGAGCGTGGCCAGCACCGGGAGCTCCGCCAGCTCGGGCTTCGTGGAAGACAAGAGCTACTGTGACTCGGAGGAAGAAGAGGAAGGTAACTGTGTTCATTTCCCCGGCCTGGTGGCCTTTGCCAGCCACCTCTTCCCACCCATTCCAAAACTCAAAGTTCCCTCGATTGTTTTCCTTTCAGTACCTGAGTGAGGTCTCCATTTCCATCTGTAGATATAATTCCAGGAATTGGATTTGCGAGCAGGCACTTCGTAGACCGCTCGTCTTCCACGAGCCGTGCTGGTCGTTTGCCTGTTTCCGGTGCATCTGCCCTTCTGTTGCTTGTTATTCTGGGCCTTCGATAAACTGTTTACTCAGATGGGAGAAGACAGAAAACATGGAGCTTGAATCACAAAGACCTCCTGCTGAGCATCATTGACAAAATGCCGGTCTTACACTAACTCCCTCTAAACAAAGGCCTGGTTAACGCTCTTCCAAGAGGATGTTGTTTTGGGTAACACCTGGCGATGGATTTACATCTGCAGAGTAATGTAGCAAGATTTTGTTGGATGAAATGGAACATGGATGAAAAGGTTACAACAGGTTACCTTCCTGCTTTTTAACCAAACACCAGGAGCAATACCAGGCAGCAGTGGGTTCTTATGGAGGGCTATTATTAAACTATTACTGAATTTCAGAACTGTTTGTTTTTAATGCATCGTTGTTTTATACACAGAAACAGAGGATCTCTACAAGAAGGTTCTGACAATGGAGGACCTGATTTCCTACAGCTTTCAAGTTGCGAAAGGCATGGAATTCCTTGCCTCGCGAAAAGTAGGTTGACTCTCTTAAGATTATTTGAAAGTCTTCCCTAGACTGTATGTTATAACCAGTGAAAAAAATGGCTGACAAAGTAAACATTTGATGAGCAATTTATTGTAAAATGCTAACGCTGATACTGAATGGCTAAATTGTGACTCTAAATTTCACCCAAAGCCGCTGGCCCGTAGCGGCCGTCCAGATATAATGCACCCATGTTTATGTCCAGAATTTTCCCAAGTAAGGCTCCAGTTTGATCAATGGCCAAATCTGGACAATAGCACAGGGAAGGCATTTCAGTGCGACCCCATTGTAGGTAGCGCCAGGAAGAGATTCAACTCGAATAGACACTGCAACCTGTTGAGGGAAATAACCCCCTAACTATTCCAGCTGCACCAGACTCCTGCCTTGGTCCCAGATGTTCAGTGGAAGGCAGAGGGTTTGGTTTTGGGAAAATCTGGTGCATGTGAACCAGAAGCCAGGTGATTTTAATTAAAGGGGTCTTCAGGACCACAGATGCACCAACGATGTGTGTAGTATGTTGAGTAACACTCAGTAGGTGCTTCCACAAAACAAGCCAAAGTGGATGTAAATCAACTTTTTTGTCCAAAAAATAATTTGCTTGATCATTACTGCTGATACGGGGTTGTTAAAATGAATGGCATCTACAAAAATTCACCATAGGTTCCTCTTAAAAAATACAATTCTTCTCTGCAGTGCATTCACCGCGATTTGGCTGCCAGGAACATCCTGCTGTCTGAAAACAACGTTGTGAAGATTTGTGACTTCGGACTTGCAAGGGATGTTTACAAAGACCCCGATTATGTGCGCAAAGGAGATGTAAGTTAAAACCCTTTCCGTTATAGATGGGAGATGAAACTCAACTTAGCAGTTATAATTTTGTCAGCTTCTGCTAGCTGTAGTTGCTTACCGTGGGTCACGGAGCAGAAATTTCTCCACACAGGATCACATTTCACAAATTCTCCACCTAACTGACAGTACAATAATAGCCTGCCAGCACTTATTTCACAAACCATTAAAGACAGAAAAAATGTATGCAGTTTTACTGCAACATAAATATACTTGGAACAATCCGCCCTGCATATGACACTGGCAACAATTTATGACCTGACACTGTAATAATAAGCAAGTAGTGTGGAACTTGACATTTAACTGAGCAGATTTTGTCTTTCTTGTCTTTAGGCCAGACTGCCATTGAAATGGATGGCACCGGAGGCCATCTTTGACAAGATCTACACCACGCAGAGTGACGTGTGGTCCTTTGGAGTGCTTATGTGGGAGATCTTCTCTCTGGGTAGGTCACGGATTATTGCCACCCTATATATCACTTTTTCGGTAACGCTTTTTAAATTTAATTTTATTTCACTTCTTAATGTTATTACTATTTTCTCAGAACTGTTTTCTTGAACTAAATTGAACAGTAGTATTCCATTTTTATAGCATAATTAACCATTTATCCATAAGTACAACATTAATTATGTATTACTTTAATACTTCTATAAAGCAAACATGTCCTAATTTCCATTTCTTTATATGCATTCTCCTTAAATTGCTCAGGCGTCATATTGCACATGTCATGAATAAAGGCGTGTAGCTTTGTTATAAATATTTGAATCTCTGAGTTTGGAATCTTATCGCACAGCTTTATATGCCAAAGACATCAGTTCTGCACGATAAGATGACCTTTCCCTTCAGGCCGTTATTTTCTGTTGGGATTTGGCCCATAAGAGTAATAACTCTGCCTTAGTTGTTTCTTTGAGGAATGGATATATTTTGTTTTAGCTATACATTTCTTCCCAGCCGGCAATGCAAATTCTTGGCAACTGTACGTACACTGCACATGTAACCCCGCAGAATGTCCCAGAGTCGCTTAGTTATGGCCCGACATGCAGAGAAGAAGAGAAAATATTAATGCCTATAAAATATCTGCTCATCAGCTATGCAACAGGCAGCATGTTAATGCATGGTATCTTTTTCCACACTAAAGGCCCTTTAGAGTCCTTAATCAACATCCTCATGCTAAGTTCCTCCTCTCTGGGTAGTGGGTAGGAATTAGCATTAGAACATATGCAAATTAAGAGGAACACAATAGAAACTAACAGGAATATCTTCTGTTCTCCAGAAAGTTACTGATATCTAGTTGGACGGCTAGATGGAGTTACTCCAGTTCCCAAACCTCTCCTCAGGGGCACCACAGCCATTCCATGTATTTGTTAAGTTTCATCACAAGCTCAGTTAATTAAATTGTTTAAAAAGTCAAAGAGGATCTGAATGGCCATAGAAGGTGTTCTGGAGGTCGGGTGAAACATCCACGGCTGTATTGAATGGTTACTTCAAATACTGGGGTGATTTTAGGAGAGGTTTTGAAATTCCTAAGCTGACACACTTTGACAGACATAATATAACTTTAGACAAACATGAAGAAGATTTAAACATCATTTTCTTTGGCTGCCTAAGTTTTTTTGTAAAGTACTGTATGTATCAGTCAGTGAAATCCATAAGGGGCAATTTTAGAAGTCAATTTTAAGAACAGAAGAGATTAAAACTGCAGAGGAACTAAACACTTAATGCTGAGGGAAAGGAGAACGTGGCAGTAAATGCTGCCATGAAAAGACAGCTGTATGCTGAAGCTGTACGAGTGAAACACCTTGATATGCATTTGGTCTCAGCCTGAGTGCCCCCCACCCCATGCTGGGTGTGCTGGCTTCTCAGTGCGAGCACCAGTGCACCATGACACCTCACACATCTGGGTGGCATTAAGCGGAGTCTCCCAAAAAAAGAGTAGCCCGCCAGAAGTTATCACAAAATTATAAACACAGTCCTGAAACCTGATCTTTTGCACAGGTCAAAAGTTTGTGCTGTTCCCAGTGTGTGTGCATACATATATTACGGTACCACGCAAAGCCCAGCAGCTCAGACTCGAATCTAGGGTCTTGGATTTCCTTATCTTGTTATTTTAGGTGCCACAACTAAAATACACTGTGTTTGAAAAAGCAAAGGTAAATTGTTCTGCAATTAATAGCAATAATAAGTGACTCTCACCTTTTAAAAAGCTGTGGTAGACATCGCATTTCTTTAATTTAAAAATATACCTAACAACTTTGCTACCCTGTAATGGATAATAGGTCGAAAGATGGATGACATAAAAATATTTAAATTTGTGAAAATTATTGTATTACTGTATTATTACTGTATTATTAATAATGTAATAATTACAAATAAGTGGAATTTTTCAGTGAACAATGATGGCGAGTAATTTTTATCGCGATAATGCTAAGTCTTTTCAAAGTGAATAGTTTTTTTAAAGAATACTAGGTGTAGGCCTTATTGAATTAGATTATTTTAATAAAGCCGGGCAATTGTAACTCCTTATAACATGCGACTTTGGCTTGTGTTCACTGAGTCGCTTGTGTTTCTTGGTGATGGAGCTCCGGTTGGTATCAGAGCCACGTTCCACCTTGTGAGACCTTCTTGCCATCTTCTCAGGTGCCTCACCGTACCCGGGCCTGCAGATTGATGAGGAGTTCTGCTGCCGACTGAAGGACGGGACGAGGATGCGAGCTCCTGAGTATGCCTCCTCTGAAATGTAAGATCATCTTCCCTTTCCACCAGTCACCACCCATCAGGAGATTGACACTGTATGTTGCGATGCCCCGTGCATGCCTACTCTTATCAGTCATGAAAAGTCTCCCAGACCCACGTATTTACACTTAAATGTTCTGAAAACTCTCCCAGACCCCCATATTTGCTTATATGTCCTGAAAACTCTCCCAGCCCCCCATATTTGCTTATATGTCCCGAAAACTCTCCCAGCCCCCCATATTTACTTGTATGTCCCGAAAACTCTCCCAGACCCCCATATTTGCTTATATGTCCTGAAAACTCTCCCAGCCCCCCATATTTATTTGTATGTCCCGAAAACTCTCCCAGACCCCCATATTTACACTTATATGTCCTGGAAACTTCCCCAGACTCCTGTTTAGTAAAGGTGCAGCACAGCCTGACATATTTTATCATCCATAAATCATTCTGAAGAGGCCCCACAGAGGAGTCTTTTAATCAGCGTCCATTAAAGTCCTTAAAGCTTTTAACCTGGTTCTAAGCTAGAGAGGCGTGCTTCATCACCCGTCTCCCGGGACCGAAGCGTGGGCCCTCAGCTGGAGCACGACGGGGCAAAGGGAAGTGTCTCACATTAACGCTATGAAAGGAAGTGGGGTATAGGGTTCCGAAGCTGGGGGGGCTGTACAGATGAGGGACATGTAGGTGATGATTGTGCGGCCAAGCTGATATGAGACCAGCAGAAACTGGGCCTGACATTAAAGACATTGACCCTCCAGGAAGTTCAGGGGGCCAGAGGTACACCCCCCCCCCCATTCAGCGACAAGCAAAGGGGTCTTTGCTGGAATATCCCCTAAGCGGGTTGGGGTTTTCAAGCAAGATGCTGTAAGTGGTGTGTTGAAACTGAACCTCTGCAGGGACTTTTTAAATCTGGTATCAGAGCCCGGAATAAAAGGACATTTAACAAGTTATACAAGCAAGAGAAAGGCAATCCCTCTGATCCTGTGGCCTTATCTGAGTTCCATCTGCCACCAGCTGGATGCGAGGCTCTCACATACCTTTGGCTGCAGTCCTTTTTATTCAACTGCCTCTTCATTTTTGAAGCACACCCCCTTTTCCCGCAGTCAGGGACAGGCTAAAGTAGTCTTACTGATACCGTAGTCATTTCAATAAAGTACTTATCTGTGTGAGAAGGAGCTGCTTCCTGAAAGGCAAGCAGAGATGGTGGTCGGCAGAAGAATATAAAGGGATCAATATCTAAATACGATATTTATATACAATAAATAAGAATACAGGCACTGGGAAAAAGCAGGACTCACAGTCCAATTTACTGATAAATGTAAACCTTCCTTCCTTCCCTCCCCCCTCCCTCCCTCCTTCCTTCCTTCCTTCCTTCCTTCCTTCCATAGTGACGAAAATTCCTTACGAGTTACAAGTCTTTTGTCTTGCACTGTCTTGTCTCTCACCGCACTGCTACCTGCTCCTTAACTCACTGCTGCTGTCTTTTTGTCGCCCCTCATACTGTCCCCTCCCCTGCAACTGTGGCATGAGAATTTCATTGTTCCTCAAAACACGGGACAACAAAAACTCGGAACACCCTGAAACCTTGTAGAAGACAAACCACCTGGCCAGGTGTCCCGCCACTGCTCCAGATGACCTCCGCTGTGGATCGTTTACTTACTCCTTGACCCCAGTTCTGCTCACTGACCTTTGACCCTGACCTTGACCTTTGATATCAGAAGCTTGAGGGTGGAAACCCAGAGGAAATTCAGCAGGAGTCTCCCTATAAATCACCACAGTTGCATGCCAGTTTCAGGATGCTGAAGCGATCTCACAGAGATCCTGTCCTGTAGTCATACAGTCTTGGAAAGGAAGGGGTCCCCAAACCTTACAGTAGGAACCTAAACTATTCCTAATTCAAGTTAAATCCACCACTAGCACATATTCAACTAATCAGGGGCTTGATGACAGCTAAAGGTGATATGAAACCAAAAACAGATGCCACGGTTAGGGCCCCCCAAAGATTCTCATGATCTTAGTGGGGTCATTCAGATTCATACAAATGAGCAAGACAGATGCTAGTGTACCATTCGCTACAATGATATAATCCAATCACTAAGTTCCCCTTGAATCCCAAAAAACTCCATGGGCCAGCCTTGGCGTATAAACATGGGATGTCTCCAGGTCTATATAACGTAGACAGTCAAAAGGAATGATCATTCTGGCTTGCTGCCCCCAAGCCTATGCTCTCCCCCTGCCAAATTCTTCTCTGTACCACCTGGATAACACTATTAAGGAGCGGACAAATTACAGCAGAGCCGATTCCTTCGATTAATCTCTGTGCTGCAAAGGAAAATGCCTCAACACTGAGGTCTACGTGCCGAAAACAAAGACAGATGGAGAGAGTAAAGGGGCAGGGTAGGGAACAGTCAAGTAAATAATGAACCATCTGCGTTTGCTGTGATCTTATGTAAAAGCTGAAACAACCAAAACAGGTACAACAAATGGTAATGTTGGTGAAGAAAGATATGGGATGAATGATATGGGAAGAGCAAATGGTCAGGGGAAAGATACTATATAAACAGCTTAAGGGATTTGCAATATGTTACGGAGTTCATCCCTCTTCATAAAAAAAAAACGTCAGTGTTGCATCCTAAATTGACTCATAATAGAGAATTCCACTGTAGGACATTGCAGTGTGTAACTGAGGGATTCCACATGGTCATTGGTGGTGGGTGTGTATTGAGGACAGACTGAATACCTGCAATTTAAGCAAAAAATTGACTGATTTCGCTGCATAGTTCAGCCATAAAGGCACCATTCCGGTGAGAAAAGGCAGCTTAAAAAGTGTATTAATGTCAGAAAAATGCAAACTGGTCAGACAAAGCCAACATATAACGTGTATGAATGCCTCCCACTAACGTATCTCTCTGATAAACCGCGAGACCTGTAACATGATACCCTGTCCCTTCCACAGATACCAGGCCATGCTGGACTGCTGGCAGGGAGAACCTAACGACAGGCCCACCTTCACAGACCTGGTAGAGAGACTCGGAGACCTGCTCCAGGCCAATGTACAGCAGGTGGGCCCACAAAATCTGCAAAAGACTGTCCATTAAAGCTGGGGACAGCTCCAAATGCACTGGTCTTTCATTCATTCCAACACAGCCGTGCCGTAGAGAACTGGCTTTACACTGGGTTCAAAAGCTGCTCAAAATCACTTTCCTATTCAATTTAACAACAGTGGCACACATAAATATGAAGGAAGGACAGCACTGTCATTTAAAAGGCCTTGGGGACAGAGGAATTACACCTGGGGGAATTCGCAGACCGACCCAAACAGGCAGCCGCTCACAGCGTTTCCCGGAATGTGGGCTAGATGGAAGTCGAGTCTCTGACAGACATACAATACCATTTCCCAGAAGAGATGCAAATTCTAAATACATTAGGGAATTTATTGGTGAGCAATGGTATAAAATGGAGTTTCAGGTTCAGTGAACTTCTCAATAAGGGGGAGATCATTAGTGTAATATAAATATATGTAGCCATGGCAATTTTTTTTAATTTGGCAGTAAAAGAAAAAAGAACCAATCTCATCCTTAAAAATGTTGAAATTCAGAGGTGTCTAATGGTTTCTGGCATAGAATTTTTTATATTAAAATATTTTCTTTATAATGTTTCTCTACTTATCATTTTATCGCATCAGTCTGTTAAGCATGCCGTTCTTGTAAAGCTGCTTTGTGTCTCAGATCTTTCCCTCGTTTCATGTTGCTATGCCAGGAAGGGAAGCATTATATTCCCATTAACACAGCCCTGGCCATCAAAGAGAGTGACGTGTCCAGCACTTCCACGATAGAAGATGACGTGTCCACATCTCGCAGGGACTCTGGGAATACATGGTGAGTCAGCGTCTCAGAGGACAGTCACTACCAAATCCCACACGGTCAATCTCCCCTCGGAGATCAGACAAGTAAATGCTGCCAGCTTCAGTGCGGAGCATAGCTTGTTATGGTGCATTTCCACGGCCACCAGGAACTGAGCCAGACCCGACCCAAAATGGTAACTGACTGTTTTCCATTGTAAAGTATGCGAGCCATACCCACGATGACACGCAGGCCCGAAAGAGTGACCAAACTGAGCTGGCTGTGTGACCACCGCCTGACTGGTAGAAATGTGGGTGGATACTGGTGTTCTGTGTCGATAAGCATGGATTATCTGATGGAAAAAAGGGCATATTCAATACATTATTCATTATTAGTAGTATGGCACACCATACACGCACAACATATCTATGCATTCCTATAGTATTACGATTAGAGATTCCCCACTTAACATCTATAATGTGCTCAATTTCAAATTGCCAGCACCTTTTAAACATAAAACTCGGAACCAGAACTGTTGCAAATAAACCTCCACAGCAGAACAAGAAACAAATAGGAAAAAAAAAAACTTTTTCGGTCCGTGGGACGACGCGAGCTCTCTGCGCTGACGACATTGCTTTCTGTCAGTCCTATCGGCGGCTCCACCAACTAAACAGCATGGTGTTCGCACTCTCTGCGTGGTTCCTGACTCCCGTGCTCTTGCGAGGAGCTGATCTCCTCCCTCCATTCATTCATTCATTCATTCAAGCCGCCATCCCAGCAGCCTTCATTCTCCGCCGCCGCAGTGACGTCCTCGCTCCTTCCGTCCCACGCATGCGCCGACCGCCTCCATCCGCAGGCACTGTATGAACACGAGCTGTCGCGCGGACGACCGTCTCCAGACCGGAAGCGGAAGAAAGCGCACGCGGAAAGTATTTACTATCCACAGTGTAGCCTGAAGGAGCAGCTGTACTGACAAATGTTTGCCTCTTGTTAGCCAGCTGCTTCTTCATGTCGGGAAACAGCAAAATCCCCGCTTTACTTCAGCAGCGCTAATCACCTTATCCCTCGCCGATTGTCTCAAAAAAACGAATTAAGAGCGGTCTGGGTGGACGGTCCGTATTTGGGGGTGCAGGGGTGCGATGCGCCCGTTCGCCCACCGGGGGTAATATCTAGCTAAATAGCGTCCCGTTACTTCCGTGGGTTTCTTTCAGTCCTACCAATCTCTCAGTATTGCTTTTGCTAAGATTCAACAGCGCCTGTATTCTGCCCCACATGGCCTCAGTTTTTCTACCCGTATTGCCCACCTGAGTCAGCAACCGCCCCGATTTTACCCCCACATGGGCGGCACGTGTTCCTGCCTCCTCCGGTCCCTCCCGCATGGCGGCCGCTGGCGTCTTCATCGCAGCATTCTGCAGGGGCTTTTCCTGGTAGCCATGCAGAATACTTCGACGTCGGCATATTGCTTTGAATTACGTCTCACGGCCATAGGGCAATACGTGACTATAATTGAGGTATTCGAGCATCGGTTATTACTAAATAACCACTGATTTACCGCATGAACGTAACGTCTTGCTCCCCGCCGCCACGTGACTCCCATACTGACGCATTCCCGGTAACTGGGAAATATAAAAACTCCTACTTAAAAAGTACTTTAGAACAGCTGAACGGAATGGATTCATAATGCAGATTTACGCAAGCTAATGCTAATTCTGCTAGCGTTTGATGCTAACATAACTCAGCAATTCTCACAGACGAGCTAGCGGGAATTAGCACATTGTAAATCATGCTGTACACCGTGTGAACGGTAAATAGGCGTCTCTTCGGTTTTACGTCGCTGTGGCTCTGCGAACCCGGCAGCGCCTTTACCGAGCCGACTGTCCTGCAGTGGAAAACCGAAGCGAGCTGGAACTGCGCTGTAATTAGTCTCTCTTCGCGGTCCGGTTCGGGTTCCGGCACGGTTCCTGTGTGCCAATGGAAAAGCACCATTATCTTATATATTATACAATCAGAGAAGCCCAGTAAACACTTGGATTGTATTTTTTCACTTATACATGTTTTTTGTTCAAGGTCTTGTATTTTATTTGCGTTGTTGACTTGTTACGTCAAAGTTTAATTCAGCCAAGTTAGTATATTCTTAAAACATAAGGAAAATAATATGCAGAATTACTTAGGCTGGGTCTTTTTTCCAGTGTTATTTTATTTCGTGAGAAAACATTTATTAGAATTCAATAAAATTTTTACGTTTTTAGAGAAAAAAATTCTCCGCAGCATTGGACAGTGATTATGAAAACAGGATACAAAAAATATGCCTATATAAAAGAAATATGTAACTTTGCCTTGTAGTTCACAGCTGTGGAGCTGTGATGATGATGATTATGATGAAGGTTTTAAAAGGTAATCCAGAGCATAAGGTGTCTTTCATCTCTATCACATGATCTCATAACAATGGGGTTTTGTTTCATAATAGGAACATCAAGACCTTTGACGAGGTAGCCGGAGAAGATGACACAAACGAGACCCGTGAAGTGAGTCAATCACAGTCATCTCACTGACTATTCAACCCGAGCATCATTTGACCCTGGATACGTACTTTTTTCAACCCAGCTGTTGCTAACAGTGCATATATGTGCTGTGCAGGTAGGGCAGTCTGACAGTGGTTTGGGCCTGTCTTCTGATGACATGAAAACATTGAAGCGATTGGAGTCACTGGCTGGACCTTTGAGCATTAAAGCTCTTGGGTAAGTACCTCATGTTCTCATAGTTCCACCTACATGTGGGGTGAATCTCAATATGCGTACTTAACCGTACTTGTGTTCTCGTGTACTTATTTTATGTCATCTTCCATTGCCAAAGACCAGTTCCAATACTAAGAACACAGATACACGAGGATGATGTTGGTGTTGGTGTTGCTCCGCCCCAAATATCAATATATAAATACGTCAGTTGCATCCTCACCAAATGAGACCAATCCCATGATTCATTGCACCCAAAGTTCGTTCTTGGTAGGCACGTTAGCAAGAATGCTCTTGCCAAGACCACAAGTACGATCTTTTTGTTCTTGTTATTGAGATTCATCGGTGGTCTCTTTTGTTGAAACACGCAATGAGCCGATATCAGATAGAGCTTTTAAGTGCCCGCTATAGTGCTCTTTCGCCTGTGCCTCTCAGAGCAGTGTACTCCACCTCTTCGTGTAGCTGACTGTTACACATCACCTACAACCTCAAGCACCTTGTCCCAATATGGACAAAAATGCCATAGTGATTAAATCCTGGGCTTTGTTTAAATTTCAAGTTCTGCGAAAACAGCCATTTACAGTTGATATTATGGCAGTTTCTGTCATAAATCGTTTAGGTTAATCTTGGTTGCCTCTCGCCCTGGAATAAGTCCTGCCTTATGTTTAGATTACTAAGGCTGTGGAGATTGGTCATGATTAGACTATAGACCAAAAAATGGTTAATCTAAAAAGGTTAGCCCTGATGCTAGTTATTCACACTCCGAATAGATTACATCTTATTTTAGGTTAAATGTAGCGTGACACTGCTGCAGTTTAAACTTCAAATATGGGGACAATTTAGCGGAGATCAAAGTTGAGAGCTCTGGTGGTTGAAACACTGAGGGTAACTTGAAAAATCTGGCAAGCACTGCGCTCTGGGAGTGTTTGCTGGATACATGCTTTCATTGTCATTGTAACAGAACACATTGATGGACTTCTTGGGTACCTCTCTATCATAAATTAACACCAATCAAGTGGTTTGACATGGTATATGTATAAATAATGAAATAAGACCATTACAATAAAACTTTCAAACTATAAGAAACATTTTTGCAGGCAATTGAAAGAAATGGGGACAGGAACCTTAAAATAAACAGATATAGCATTAAGGAAAGAGGCCTTTATTCTGTAATAAATGTATAGCTGTTTATTGATTAACGGCAGTCATTAAGATCCAAGTAAACATTCCAGCAGGTTGCATGGCATGCATTCTGTTTCCATTCCCAGCAACCATTGTCTCCAAGTTCCACCATCCCCCACCCATCCTCAATGCTAGTATTAACGTCCTGTCCTCACTGTGAGCTCAGCCTTCCTTATGCTGCCACACGCTGGGCGTAGGGCAGCAGAGCAGGCAGGGCGTCGTGCACACATCTGTGGGGTGGACAGAATCCCAAAGTGTGCACTGGAATCTTCCCGAACATGACCACCGACAGGCCGCTCCATCACGGTCCCCTTTGATATGAGGAGGCTTTATTAAACTTTCATGTCGAGTCCTCCTGCCCAATGATACCATTGTTCTGGAAAATTCCACTTGGCCTGCACACACCCCCTAGTGGGTTGGCATTGCAGAACTGCACTTAGCAATATAATAAGGTCATAGTCAGTTATGTACAGCCACCCCTTTTCCATTTTGTATATAAATTTGAAGTGTTCCTGTAAGAATATGCCAGCAAAATAACAGCCTTTGCAAATTTACATGTGCAAAGTAGCACATGCTTGTTGTTTACCGCATGAAAATGTTCATCGTGGCATGTGCTGCTCACCAAAACTGGCTCCAGCTAGCTGTGGCGTGAAATAGATAAGCATTTACTGAAAATCGATGGATAGAAAACACAGCTGGCAGATTACAGCTGCAGTGTTAGGACAGATAATCAGGTTTCTGTTGACGTAGAACAGACCTTCCCCAGTTCTGTTGACAGTGAATTACCAGGCTGAGATTCTGGCTCCTTTACACCTTGATTTTAATAATCTTCATGAAACAAAAGCCACCAGAATGGCAAACACTGTGATTTTGCTGAGGTAATGTGTTCTCTTATGTTACCCGTCTGGAGAGTTTTTCTTTTACCTCTTAAGAATGAAATACAAAATCGATGCAGAAACATTTCTTAGCACCTGAGATCATGTGTGAGGATTTTAGTCCCATTTTCCCCTTCCTGTGCAGAATGAAGCCTCTCGGTATGACTAAGGAGCCCATGTTGTCGGAGTGGGAACAGGAGAAGCTGCTGGTTTCCACCCTGGACTTCAGTCTTGAGGATCCATCCTTTGACCCCGCCCTGGAGTGTCACAGTCCACCACCGGACTACAATGACGTCATGCGCTACTCTATGCCGCCTTTTTAGCTCCAGGAGGTGTCCGACTCAATTCCCTGGGTGTCCCATTACTGCCTTTTCCCCCTTGAGATGACAGCCAGATGATAACTGCTCAATGGTCTCCTTGCTTCCTGTCTAATCTTTAGCCAACAAATTCTGTGGTTCAGTTATGGTAGAGAAACAGAGGTCAGCTCAAGAAACTGAATGAAAAAAAGCAGAAGAAATAAAAACAAGGTAATTCAAGTCAATTCAAGTTTATTCTGCTCTTTTGTAGACCAGTCAACATATATGTGTCTTTTACGAGCACCTCTTGTGAAAATAACGCCTGTTGCCATGGTGGTGGTTCAAAAAAACACACTGCATATCTTTCTCGACCTGCTACGCATTGCGAATTACTGCTGAATTTCTCTTCTATGCAATCCCCCTGTGTTCTCAGGTATATGCTTCTGTCTGTTCAGCTTAATTTGTCTACTGATAAACGAAACACTGGCATTTAATAGTTCTCAAAGTTGTACCAAGGGATGCTATGCTGCGTTTAATTATATCTGGTACCGTGACATAAATTATAAATGTGTCATTGATGTTATAGAGACCAAATGGGGGTCTTCTTAGCCATTTGTTGTATATATAATTTTATATAAATGAAAACTGGAAAATGGTTAAAATTCTGTTCATGAAACAAATGAAGAATATAAGGGTCTCCTTGGGCGGATAACTAAACCATTTTTAGACATTAGCTCGAGTAGCACCTTGACATGGTTCACAGCAGTATAATCTCCATTGATTCAAGCACCAGGCCTTGCTGGAGAATGGAAGTTATCACCCTCTTCCACAGTTTGAGACAATAGCATCTACTTCCCAGAGTTTTTGCTCAGCCAGAAGTTTTCTAATTGTTACATTTTTTGTGTCAAACTGTAAACAGCAGAGAGGATTTTGCTGAGAGTTTATTCCTATTTGTAGCACACTGATTTGGCTAATTACACTGTGATTGTATTTTAGCATGCTATCTGAAAAACATACGAAACAATCAGTATTTAATGAGGTAATATATTTTAAATGTATCTAATCATTTATACATTATGAACTCCATTTTGATTGAAATTTGTCTCATTAACCAAAAGATGATATATCCTCCAGATGTTTTATTAAAAGGACTAACACGATTTCTTATACAAGTCAATCTATTTTGGGTATGCTTTTGTATATATGTTGATTTAATATGACCAATGTATTAGAACAATCCGCTATTTATACAAGAACATTTTCTGATACAAGGATCGACCAGCTGGCAGGTGAAATTGCTGATCCACTAAGAGACGTGTTGTTTACTTAGCTAACTGCCTTTTTGTTTGTCACAAAATCAATCCAGAATAGCTGCATTTCATCAATCCGGTTCTCGGGAACCCACCGTCGGGCCATGTTTTTGCTCCGTCCCAGCTCCCTGCCAGACAGTCCGCATTTTTGTGGGAGCAAAAACGTGGACTGTCTGGCAGGGAGCAAAAACATGGACTGCTGTGGGTCCCCGAGGACCGGATTGGGAATAACTGCAGTATCGGAAGGGATGGGGAGAGCTATAATCCTGTTTTAAGCTGTGTTGCCACTGACAGGGATATTTATCCCCATTTCAAAAAATCCAAGTGACACAGTTGTCAGCATAGGTGTGGTCTGCTTGACACACTAAGCCCTAGGCTGGATGTGTCTATGCAATATTTTCAGGGTAAATATTCAGTCTTAAAATATTCTATATGTAAGATGTTCAGCTAAATAGACAGTATAAAAGTGGATGAATCTGTGTAACTTAATATTGCTGCCTGCGGCTTTTGTGTGAAATATGAAAAATGTATGCACTGATTATATTTTCTCCTTAATTCGGTATTTGCATTCAGACATTTTAGCAATACGTGTAAGAAAATAAATGCAATAAAGATTTTATATTTCTATGTTATGGTGGGTTCCTGTGATTTTGTTTGTCCTTGTTTTTCACGAGCTCAAAGAAATATTTGAGTACAGTTTTGAATAAATTATTTGATCAGTCAATGTATAAATAAAAGGCACAACTGTAAAATAGCGTATAAATAGCAATTTAAGGTTCCCCTCAGACCTATCTATAGCTTTTCTAGAACACCAGGCTCACCCAGCAAAGCAGCCAGACTTGAGTGTTCACTAGCTCAGCTCAGCACTGAAAAGGCTGGTGACCTGACCTGGGGAACCTGACCTGGGGAACCTGACCTGGGTAACAGACGCTCCATTTTGACCATGGTGGGTATTGACATGTGCCGACCTCCACCTGCGTGGCCAACGTGACCCTCGCCGGCTTAGATTCTAGCTGTTGTGCGGGCGTGAGAACTGATCACGCTCGTTTGGTGGGGTTAAGGGTCTAAACGGCCACATGCCTGGTTGATCTTTATTTTATATGCATTTCCTTGTGCAAATGCCAAGGCCTTCAACAAACAGGACAAGAAGGAAGAAGGAGGTCTAAATCATTCCTTTTGTAATCAGTGGACTTCCTATTGTGAAACATTGTCCGGTAACTCTGGCGCCGTGTGTAGCTGTGGGTAATCAAAGGGGAAACAAACGGGCATCAAGCCAATTCTGCCGACCGTTGCGGGCCTCATAGTAAAGTGGGCATCAGATTAACTTCTCAGTCCAGAACATCGAGCTTTCATATATCAGTCTAAAGAGTTGTTAATTAATCATTTAAGGCAGAACAGCATGTTTTAAGTATGAAGAAAAACTGGTTAATTACATCTTTAGTATGAGTGAACGGTATTTAGCAAAGGCAAGTGGTACTTCTAAAAACAAACATGAGAGATCATGGCTCCCGACTGGCTTTCCCAAGCCGTAAAGAGCTACAGCTCTCTGGTTTATTTGTTCCACTTGCTTTTTAAGATTGGAATAAAAAAAAAATTTAAAATCTGGTAAATTTTCTCATTCTATTTGTACTTCAAAAGTTTTTAATTTCCTTCTGCCCATTTGATACCTCTTAAGCATGCATCCCATTCAACGTTTGGCTTCAAATAATTCAATTCAAATAGTTTCGGCGTCTCTTAATCTGTACGTTTGAAATGACTAGGGAGGCATGCCAGGCTAATATGGGGAATGTGTGAAATACACCGTATTGGGAGCTTTGAACATTAGAACAAGGGTATTCAATCCAAAATTATATTTTTAAATTACTTAAACAATACCTTTTTCCTACAACCAAAATTACTTCAACCATTAACACTATTATCCAAAATAAGAGTATTATGTTCGTGGGAATTCAAAATATTAAATATACAGGTATCTTTGGTCTTTATTGTGCATTTTGTATAGTATATTAAGTTAATTGCAATTAACAAATTTTCTTTCACTATGAAATCTCAAAGGTCAGTATAAGAAACAAAAGTATTGTAAGACAAGGTGCACGGCTGTACACTGTGATCTATGTAACAGGAGAATGAATAAAAAAAAGATTGATTAATTAATTGATTAAACGTTAATTATATTCCTTTTTTTTACTCCTTGAGCTATATTACCCAGTACCCATGTATACATCACTCCTGGTAAATAATTTCAAACTGAACAGACCTGTTTTTCCTATTCTTTAGCCAGAAATATTCTCTCTATATACTATTTATCATATATTATATATATTGTTTTCAGTCCTCTTCAAAGCATATTTCTTACTTTTCATTGATATCTTTTACGACGTTATAAGTCCAAGTGAAAATGTAAAGTACACTCAACACCTTGAGAGTCTCAGATCTCAGAGCTAATTTTCACCTTTGTTGAGGAGCAGTACTCAGTGTAGATCTGAAATCCAAATCATACCTTACCCTGCACATCGATTTCATTTCCCAAAATAAGCTATTTTAACATCACGTTCAGAAAATATCTAACTTGAACTCACTCTTAAAATTACTGGAATGTAAGAAAATTTGAAAAACATGATGCAGCATGATGATCCAGCTTAGAATTACAATTTGGTATCCATTTAACTGCCTTAGCTTCAATGATAAACCATAATATACTGGATTCAGTGAGGTTTCTTATTAAAAAATCTTTTCCATCCATCTCTTTTCCAACCACTTGTCCTATTCAGGGTCAAGGGGGGTTTGGAGCCTATAGGCACAAGGCAGGGAATAACCCAGGATGGGACAGCAGCCCATCTCAGGGCACACTCCCACATCAATGGACAATTTGGTATCTGTAAGTGACCTCAACATATTTTTGGAATGCAGGGGGGGGGGGGGTTATGTATTTCCTTCATCAACTGGATTACAGTACAAGTGCCAGATTCCAACGTCCACAGCACCTTCCCTAGCAAAACAAAGTCGCCGGCCACAGGATGCTCTGTGCATTGATTCTGCGGAGGACACGCATTGAGGGGTCTCTAAAACATGGCCAAAGTACAGAAGAAAAACGGCGTGGCCAGCAATCCTTTCATGCCCCCCCCCCCACACTCATTAGGTGCACCGCTGTAGCCGTCCGCCCACACGGAGGCTGCTTAGAAACGTGCGTTTCCCGCAGTCGCCAGGACAATGCGCTTCCTGGGGGAGCCCGACAAAGGTAAAGCTGAGGTAGGTGGGGTCCGGCCCCCCCTCGACTCTCACCTAAGGGCCAAACAATGGGGGCCGGAAGTTGCTGCTTCACTGTGTCTCATCCCATTTTTTTTTTACCGGGAGAGTAGGAAGTAGCATAGACTGACAAACAAAGGTAGCTAAAAAAAGATGCCTACGAAAAGCCTGTGCGAGCCAAGGCGAAGCGGGGGGGGGGGGGCGCAGCCAATCGCAGTCAAGCTCTCTAGACATCTGGTACAGTCATTGGCTTGGAATTATCAATCATGTTCCCAGAACAACCTCCCCTCAAAAAAAGCTTCTACCGTAAATTGTGTGTAATAGCTCATTTTTCCACATTGAGGAAGCATTTTAATTGTCACTAATGATGCATTAATGAGCAATGTATGGTAAGGCTGCCTTCACAATGCTGGAGCCGCTTTTGCCTGCCCTGGCTTAATTTCAGAGGGTTATGAAGATATTCGATTTTTTTTTACATGCACTTTTTTACCAAAATGGCACACAGCTGGGAAAGCTGAACCCTTCAGCAGATGGGGTTAAAGACCTTGCTCCAGGGCCCTATGGTGAAATCGTACCTCTGACCATGGGATTTGAACTGATGACCTTGCGCACACAGCTCCCGTCCATTTATTTAACTTTATGAGCCAGGGAGCTACAAGACTTTCACATCGCAGCCTTATTATACTTGGAAAAGCCACCAAAAACCTGAAGGCCCTAGTTCAGGAAGGGGGGGGGGTGGTGGTGGTGAAATTACAGAAATCATGATTTGGGAAACAAAAAAAATCATCATCTCTTATTTCAGGTATTTCAACAAAATGTGGGTATGAGGGAAATAAGCTGAATCTCACACTAAAATGAACAGCGCCTCGGGTCAGCATTATGAGTGGTTCAGTGATTCAGCTGTTCGTACAGAACCACCCCAATTACACATCCTTGGAAGAACTTCAGGATCTGCCCAAACCTCAAATTAGAGCAGTTTGTGGTAGCAGCCTGAAGGCTCATTACGACATGCAAGAGCAGATGCCCAATAAGCAGACCTACTGGAGCACATGAAAGACGCTCTCCAACTCCCCCTGCTGGACACAGAACCACAGTGTCAGCTCAGAGCTCACCAGAGACACTCAGCTCCAGTTAAGAAGCAAAGATTTTTGTATGTTAAAGCAACATCATTTTGGATTTCATGTTTTGACACTATTCTTGTTTTTTTATCATATTGTGTCAGAGGAAGTACATGTATCTGAATGTGTTACTGTATAATGCTTAAATATGATTAATGCTGTATAATGATTAATTACAGTCAGCAGACTGGCCTCACATTCCCGGGGTCCCCAGTTTGACTCCTGGCCCCATCCTTGTGTGTGTGCTCTGCGGACCTGCCAAGGGAGTCCCCTGCATCTGGAATGATTCTCCCACACAAGCCCTTTGTTTTCTCACAAATCATTGTTTTGTCATTATAGCGCATTTGTCTATCAGGGCTACATGGCACAGGTAGGCACATCTACTGCTTAAACTGGTTAAAAAAATTGGCTAAAAAAATGGCCTGAAATCGACCACTTTGAAAGAAAAATATTCAGAAATATTCTCATCCAGGGTCTTCAGAATCAGAATCAGTTCCCGGCCTGATTGATGGGCTCCAAACTCAACCTGACCCGGAACTGGACAAGGGGTTATGGGCGCATATAAGGGTAATGGCTGGATAAACGGCATCGCGTCATGCATATCCAAACTGTGTTATGTGCAGGCTGTGCTGAGATGGCTGGAGGCTACAGTTGATGTTCATAATTAAAAGCGCTCAATTTGCCCTTAAAAGCTGATTATTCTGCCCTTTGTTGAAAGCCTGTGAAATCTAAACATTTATGTCATTTGTTTGAATGAATGAGTGAATTTCTGTAAACCGATTTGGATCTTTACTGACCCACATTAATGGGTTCTTTCTAACTCCACACACATGTGAGAAACGACTTTAAATGGAAGACATTCTGTCCGCGACTAAGCAGTTGATAGTATGGAAAGCTTTAATCTGGACAATATGGACCGTTGTGAAAGACTAGACCCCATAACACTCTGGACCATGTGTTTCACATCAGTTATTTAATAATGAAAATGTTAGTGGAAATATCAGTATCGTATAGTTAAAAAAATGTAAAATGTATAGATTTTTTTTTCCAAAAGTTCCTATTTTATATCTAGTCGAACACTGGATTTCACATTAGATTTGAGCTCGAAAATACATAAAAACTTCTCTGTAAGCACCCCAAAAAAAAAAACAGTTCATATGAGCATAAACCTTAGGGCTTTTAAGAGGGGAATCTTTTTAACTCAACCGTGATGAAGCGCTTTCTGAAGCAGCTGGCGCCCTCGTCCTTTAACGGAGAATTTGTGCAACTCAACATCTCGCCAGAGGCCTGCGAGATCCTTCACTGCATGGCTGAACAGGCGACTTCTCGGTGAAGAGGAAGCCGAGGCGAGTAACTGGAAAATGCTCTCATCGTGCCGCCCTTAAACGCGCCGTGTAGCAAGCCTGCGGTCATTAGGTTGCTCATCACGGCAGTTTGGGGAATAGCGTAGGAAATCATATGTTGACAATTAACCCGAATAATATTTCTCCCTTTTCCAGTCACCTACATAAGGGCTTCACGTGCCTTTTTTAGCATCATTGTATGATCTTTAGCCATAAAATTACATTATTCTACTGGCAATTTTCCACTTGTCCTCATTTACAACCGATTCATATGTTTTACAGCTTTTACCATAAAGTACTGCACATATTGCTCTTTAAAAAATTCTTCATATTATTTTTTTTAATTCTTCAGAGAAAACTGCAAACAATGTCAGGGCAGAATAGAAAAAAGCCAGTTCCTGCACACGCCCCTTCCTGTTATCCCCTTGAAAAAATAAAGATGTTTTGACGCAGCCTCACGCTCCTCATATCCTGTTTTAATTCGGGAAAACAGCATGTGAAGATGTTACATCCGCTGAAGAAGCCAAATTCATTCACCAACCCCCTGTGCGGCAGAGCCACATTTAAAAAAGCCTCTAAAAATACAAGACTGCAGTCTTATTTTAACTACTACCCTCTGCGCAGTCTGGGTTCATAACCGCCGTGCAAATTCTCTATCCCCGTGTAACATGGTTCTGTGTCCACCAGGGGGAGTCTGGATGCCAGTATCTCTAATCAGGACAATTCACCTATAAAGTAAATACTAATGTTTCATTATATAACGTACACTTTCCATGGCTTTGTTAGGATTTATACATTGCTGTCTGTACTTGAAAAAAAATTCCCTGTCTTGCACCTGTGGCTTCCAGAATAGACCCTGAACCGCCTGCAACCCTGCCCAGGAGAAGCAAGTATGGAAAACGGATGGATGGTTCTATCCATTGTCCATAACCACAGGGAAGCAGTGAGCCTGAAGACCATCTCAGGAGGTACCAGGATGGGGGACGTACTGAACAGGGTGCGAGTGTATGGTGGCGCACACACACACACACACATATATATGTATGACCTGACCTATAATATATTATAGTTTTTATATATATATATATATATATATATATATATACACACACACACACACACACACACACACACTCTC
>JAAGVU020000038.1:6803105-6825958 GCA_011763525.2 Mormyrus iriodes | reverse complement strand
AATATATTATATTTTTTATATATATATATATATATATATATATATATACACACACACACACACACACACACACACACTCTCTGTCACTGTGACTCTTTATACTCAATTGGTTGGTTGAAACAAAACCTTGGTCTGGATTTGTACTTTCTGGACCTGAACTTTCCCCCTCTGAGAAGAACATGCTGACTGGATGGATAATAAAATACACATTTTTATTTGGAGAGATGCGATTTGTCTATTTAAAACTACGCACGAATGATTTTAGGACATGAAGCTCAGATTTGATGCATGTGTGCGTTAGTTGTAACAGACACGAATGAACTTTCAATTCCCCATTGTGGCCGCTAAGGGGAAGCAGAAGGGTTACGACAAAGTCTGCACTGAACTTATCATAATCTCACCGGTAGAGGGCAACACAGCGCCAATTAAAAACCACCATGACAACAGGTTAAATCAGTGCCTGAAAGCATAGTAGATAATTAACACTTACTTATTTAGAGCTTTTATCCAGAGCATCGTACAACTTACAGAACAGGCTCGGCTAGTCCCTGGAGCAGTTGGGGGTTAAAGGCCGTGCTGACAAGCCCTCTGCGACCCTGAGACCCGAACCGTCACCAGCGCAAGGGCCAAACCCGCCCTAGTAATTACCGTAATTACGGCATTCACCTGCTACGATTTTTCTGTTGATACTTTAATTTAAAACCGTCAAATTTTACGACAGATGATGGGAAAGGCACGAGAAAAGCTGTTGTTAAAGTTATTGGAGGCTAGACAGAATGACACTGACCGGTTGAAGTGTTCGTTTGTGGTCGGAGACATAAAACGCTTGTACTGAATTGTCTTTAATACATTGAAAACGCCAGCTTTTATGGTATTTTGATGGTAAAACATAGTTTGTTGTTTTGTGATGTTAGTCAAAAAAATATATAGTCGTCTATGACACTCTTCAACAAAGCATATATACTGCCGCTATTAGGTTTTTTTTATTCAAATATTTTGAACACGTTGTGTGCATCTTACCATAAGATCATCTTACCATAAGATCATCTTACCATAAACTATAAAACTGGCATTTTTCGTTAGGCCTGCTTCTCCCCAAGAGAAGACAGAAACATCTTTGTAAACTCTGTAAAGATTTACAGGTTTCAATTAATGCTTTGTTTCTAACGTGAGAGTAGCCACATTTATACTTTTCATGCCAATTAAAAAAAAAACAATTTGGTCATCATATTAAACGATGCATAATGTTTTCGGTTTCTCTCTCAGCCCATTGTTCCAGACGATCAAGAGGTTAAAAGGTGCGTTTGATAAAGTGAGAAAATATACGTACTAATGCAATGAAAAGCCATATCAAACCAAAACAATCATCTTGCTCAACAATTATTTGCTCCCTAATTGCGTATATCTTCATATATTTTGCGTAGAAATGTGTTGCTGGATATAGTTTGAAAATATATTTTAAAACGCAATATAAGTTTAAATACAAGCGAAATGAGCTAAGTTCACGAAGATCCGCATAAACGCACGTCTCACAAACTACTAAAAATGTCTTTATTTCGTTTTGTTGATTTCTCGGGTTGTACCGACGGAAGATTAGGGTGCATGTGGCCTTTCAAAGGTTTCCTTGAACCGACCGGAATTAGCTGCGAAGTGTGACTCGAAAGTGTCGAAGTGTGAATTAATGTCAATGTGAAAAGTTCGCGACTAGAGACGTCGCTTCACAGTTTGCACCTCTGTGACCCGAAAATAACTAACATATCCTCGCGTTTATCGGATGACTCGTCGCTTGGGAGTGTGGAAATGCCACGTTCCCATAACAGGAGCTTTTTACCGACCATAAAGACTAATAGGGAAGCGAAAACAACACGAACTTTCTTATTTAAAGAAATGTAGAACTTGCGTTTGCATTGCTCCTATGTGCATTTAAATACAAATAATAAAATGACAAAATGTCGTTCTGTGACATAGGACTGTTTGTTTGCATGTGGTTCTTACACTTAAACAGTTAGAAATATAACTACAGAAACGTTGAAACATTTTGACATCATACTAGAGCAATTACAACACGCCGAGCGCCAAAGCAACAGTCAGGGTTGAGTTCTTTTAAACGTGGACCTACATATACATAGTGATTGGCATATTTCTTTTATTACTGCAGGATCCGGTTTCATAAATGAACGGTATTAGCTAACCGAGTTTTTAGTCACGTTAAATGAACCGAGCCGGAGGTTTTAGACGCGCTGGTTGCGCCCCGGCGGCCGTGCGGCCGCGCGCTGGCCCCGGCCGCCTTAGAAGTCTATTTGAATGCAAATGTCTTAGATCTAAGAAGCGGTCTGACGTCAGGTAACCCGGGTATACCGTCGCCACCGGCACCTTCTCACCCAGCTTAACCATGTGCAAGTGAGGCGCGTCAGGAAGCGCGTCTCACACCCGCCGCTTTGGGAACTTCCAGTAGACTGTACAGAACTTTCTCCTTCTCGATTACCGACTCGGGACACATTTCATCCATATCTTTTTTTTTGCCCCGCAAATACTATGTCGCCATAAATGACATATTTGTGAGTCATGTACGTGGGATACCTTTTGGAAACAGACGGAACCATGTACCACCAAGGAGCCGTAAGACGATCCAGCATCAACGTACCGCCACAGAACTTCGCGTCCACGCCACAGTACGCCGATTATTCGGGATACCATCATGTTCCCAACATGGAATGCCACTCTCAGTCCTCGGGGACCTGGGCCTCCCCTTACGGAGCTCCCAGGGAAGACTGGGGGGCGTACGGACTCGGACCCCCGAACAGTATTCCTGCGCCTATGAACGGCTTATCGCCCGGACAGGTTTCCTTTTGCTCTCAAGACTATCCCTCTATGCAACCCCCCGGATCCGCAGCGTTACATCCAGCGCAGGAGAACGCCGCGGAGACAGAGCATTCCCCGGATAGGGAACGGCGCAATACATACCAATGGATGCGAAAGAACGTGCAGTCCACCTCGACAGGCGAGTATTCAGCTCGCGAAGGATTAAATGCGCCTGTGCCCAAATAGGAAATCTGTGCCATTAATTATTATTATTATTATTATTATTATTAATTACACGAAATATTCCTAGAACTCACTTTTGCTCAACAGGCGAAAACTTACCGTTTCAGTTAATTAAAAAAAATGTCGACTATATGTGTCATGTTCGTCTTTCTTTAAAACAGGACTCATATTTAGTTGTCTATAAATACGGTTCTTTTAACTAGATATATAATAAACACAATACACAAATATAATAAAATTTAGTAGAACTAAATACATACAGTTCCAATAAAAATGAATGCATTTCTATCTGCGATAATGCAGTCTATGAAATTCATTAAGCTTAAATGGTTAATTTGTGCTTTTTGAAGTACTTATTCTGGTCCAAAGTTTTCATCTTTTTGAACCTTTCCGGAAAGATGCACTTCATTTGCAAAAATTACTCTAAGTGAAATATCTTGCGTTACTGGACTTTAACAGTCAGAGGAAAGTTTGAATCGGGATGTACAAGGGCCTTAAACCTTGAATGGAAAAGAATAAGCGTTTGTATTCAGCCGACTGAGCGCATAATACACAGAATTCCCCGAAAATAAAAAAATGAAAAAAAAATCTGTGAATATAGTGATCAGGACCAAGTGCTGTTTTATCTTTCGAAGAAATTATTATAATATTACTGCTTGATTTTAACTTGTCTTTGACTATATATGTATATATTATATATGCACATAAATGTATATTGTTTATTCCTTTCTAAAGTTCCTAATAAATAAATGTTTAAAGCTATTTAAAACATAGCCCATACTGTTACATATAGCCAGGGGAAAATACTGAATCTTAACAAGAGTAACTAGGAAATATTTATTCCAATAAGACAAGTGGTATAGAAGAAAAAAGAATGAATTTGTAATATTTCATAGCAACAGTTAAACAGACTAAACAGGCAGACTGTTCTGGATCAGTTTTCCTTGAAAAGACTTGAATGAGGATAGGTAATTTAAACTAGTTTTTAATTTTAATAAAAATTAAACTGGGATTCTCCCGTAGTCCAAATGGTCAATCTATCCCAACTTGTAGGTGATAACATTTGTGAATTGAAAATAATCGCCAAATTAAAACTGTGTGCGCCGCGTGCACAGCGGCTGTGCGAGAGACTTCACTGCGTACACAGAAGGAGATGCGACCATCGAGGAAAAGCATCATTTGCTGTATATAAAGTAAAGGAATTCATGCAATAGAGGCAAAAACGTACTTGTGGAATGGAAGGAGAATCTATCTTTTAGGTATTTTGACTGTTATGTTATCTTGGCTTGTTTTAATTCAATATATAATATTAAATAAACATTTACAGTTTAAAATCTCCTTTGCAGGCACGTGTCTATGTCGCATCAACATAAATACATTTGTTGTGCATGTAAAAATATGAAGGTTTTATCTAAAGGTTTTCTGCATCTAATTTGCTTAAAATACGTTTTTTTTTCCTTCCTAAAAGGTAAAACAAGGACGAAGGAGAAATACCGGGTCGTCTACACTGACCACCAGCGGCTGGAACTGGAGAAGGAGTTCCATTATAATCGCTACATCACGATCAGGCGGAAATCAGAACTGGCTGTTAGTCTTGGACTTTCCGAGCGGCAGGTACAGCACCACAAAAACATATAAATAGCATGAAAATAGTTGCATGCCAGTGTGTGTGTGTGTGTGTGTGTGTGTGTGTGTGTGTGTGTGTGTGTGTGTGTGTGTGCGCGTATGCTTTGCAATAATGGACTGCTGATGCCTCCAGGGTGTACCCCAGCCCTAAAACATTCATACATTCATACACCTGGTACAGTAATCATTAATAAACTTAATCTGTCGCATTTTTTTTTCATACACATATCTTCTAAGAATCATAATAGGTGCTTCTTGTTATACTATTTAAGACAGGAAAAGAACACATTTATGATCAACATGACAAATGCTGCCGTTTAAACATGTGCTTTACATGTCCTTGCCCACTTCATTATACACCATTTACATTCTTGTCGTTATACCAGACTACAGCAGTTTCGGTAACTTTGTATCTTTCTACAGGTAAAGATCTGGTTTCAAAATCGCAGAGCAAAAGAGAGAAAATTAATCAAACGCAAACTGGGCCAGTGCACCAGCGAAGGCAGTTCGATGCGCAGTGACCCCGCCTCCGTTAGCCCTCTGCCACTGCGGCCATCACTGAGCCCTTCCGAAATCCACATATCCCTCTATCCACCTTCAGGAATGAACAATGTACAGTCTATTGAGAATTTACAGCAAGTCACCGTTACTCAGTAAAAGCCAAATAAATTCTAACTTGGAACTGCTAATTTAACTGAGCACTCTGACACACTGAGAAGACACTGGAAACCAGACCTCAGCCCATGGTCCAAAACCACGCAAGACAGAGTCACGTCGTTCAAGACTTGCTTTGAGGAATACAGTGCCGATTGGCTTGATATGTTGTCCGATTACCAAAAATCTAATGCTGGACGCTCTTCACAATATCAAATGAATTTCTTTCTAATTAATTTGATATTTTTAGTGTGTTTTTAAATATTTTAATGTCTGCTCATGTTTGTGTTTGGTATATTTTGGTGTTATGCTGTTTAAATTAAAATGAATTCATTCAGGTATTTTCCATATAGGGGTTACAGTGTTAATTCAAACCGTTGTTTACTGTTAATCACTTCAGACTCAGAATCAGAATATGGGGAAAAAAGAAGTTAAATACATGTAAAGCATCAGATGATGATTAGCATGTGTTGTTCCTGGAATTAAAACAATGTCTTTTGCACTAAATATGAAATGAATGTTACATTCAGCAACCGTTTCTTTAACAAGATAGCCTGACAAAAAAATAAGCAGTGCAGCAAAGAACCATCAGGCAACTATGTTCCACATATTTTGAAAACGTCCGTTTCAAATGACATTAATGATAAATCGGTGGTTAATATTTAAACTGCAATCATTTGTATTGCACCTGTTATTGCATAATCATATTGATTTTAATTGCACAAAGAAACCTGTATGTTGTACCATATTTAATAACAAGCTTTGCCTTTGATATACAGGGATCTTTTTCTAAGTGCTGCTAAGTTAGCCATAACTATTAGGCTGCACAGACCATATAGATTAGTGTATGCATTCATTTGTGCAGTTCTCTAATATGCACTACCTCATGTTCATGTCTCTAAAATTGGTTGTACTTGTCATGTTTTTGTAAAACTTCTGAAGAACTTTGTGGATGAAATGTTGGCAGCATGTCTAATACTTTGCACGTATCTGCTACTCAGGTTTCACAGAAAAATACAAAATAAATAGATGTTATTATTAAAAAAGGTTGTGATTATTTTCACAGAAGGGATGAACATCTGTAAGACTGTTCAAATACAGTGTGTAATGCCCTTAAAACACTATTTTTAGCATTTTACAGTATTAAGAATGCAGAGTACTACCAAGACTGTAGAACTACCTAGTTATCTGACTACTACTTAGAAAATGTGGATTTTCTTGATCATAGTTTGTTGACAGCTGCAATCCCTGTTTACTTTTATATTTTAAATCATTTTAAACATATGCTACTCTTGAATTTCACACACAAACAGGCACCACTAGATATTCTGTGAAAATGTCTTGTAAAAATAAGTCTTTTAAATCAATCGTGCCTTCCCATTCACAGCTCTTAAAGGACCTCTTGACTTTCCTTCAAACGTCAAGCCTTAGATAAATTTAGGGATACAGCATTGTCGGCAATTACCCCGGCTTTATATCCGTTAATTAACTAGTCTCTAAAATATATTGATTAATTTACTTTTTGTACGAAATAATAAAATGATAAAAATAAGAAACCGTGCTTACTTTGCAAGACCCATAGAAATAACCGAACCCTTTAATGCATGCACTTATTTGTCTTCTGTGTTCTGCTTACAAAAATCGCAATGCTGACAATATAAAAAGGAAACCTTGGTTAAGGAAAGGCAATTTCATATCAGTCACGTGCATAGGCGTCGTGCAAATATCATCACTTTTACCTGCAACTCAGGTGCGCTCTACAGGTGAGGCCGAGCGACGCGCGCCAGCGCCGGCCGGGTTCGGCGCGCGCGTGACGTCCCCCCAGCGCGTGCTACGTCATGACCGTCCTACTGCCAAACATGGCGGATTTCGACACCATCTATGAACTGGACGAAGACGACGAGCGGGTGGTGAGCGACGAGCACCTGGCCAGATACTGCCCCGAGCCGGTGGTCATGCGGGGGGCCGGCCACATCACTGTGTAAGCCACCCCGAGGAGCACCACGAGCCGCACGCCGCCGATATTAATCACTTATCTGCCGGTGCTGATTGTTTTGGCCGTGCTGTGGGTGTAGGCCGGGCCGTCCGCCGGGGGCTCTCCGTTTCCCCGGCTCCCCGTCCGCTCGAAGGCGGCCAGGCCAGTAGGGAGACACGGAAGCGGGCCAGGGAAACAAACACCCGCTTTGTCGTCCCTGGGCTCGGTCTGCTTGGCCCGGAAAGATAACTTCCCAAGTTACGTTCGGGAGTGTGCCAGTTAGCCCGCCGTTAGGGCTCCGCCGATGGCGAGGCAGAGGCTGGATAAACCTGAGCCGCCGAGGAGCTTGTGGCTGACAGCCGGCGCCCCCACACGGGGGTAGCCGCGCCGACGGCTCAAATGTAAACGGGGAGCAAAGGAACCGCAAATACAATGTAGCCGGAGAGCGTCATTGGCAGCCTTAATGCGGCTTAAGGACGGGAAAACGCGTCATGCGCCATGTATCCGTCCGGTAATTTTTTACAGTCCGCGCAGACCCCCATATTCTCAGCTAATGTTCTAGGCTGCCGATGAATCTGTCTGCGTGTAAGTAGCGGGAGCACAGCCACCAAGCGCCAAGTTGCCGTTTCCTTCCCCAGAAGCTTTCGGAGGAGGTGCGGGACTGCAAAAAGGCGCTTCTACCTCTTTGTTTGAACGAACAGGTTTATACATCCAGCGCCCATTTCCCGTCTGTCACGTCAGGTAGCATGCAGCGCTGTCGGCGCGCGCTCCGCTTTCCTTGGGAGACTTTGGTTAACCCGTGAACTTTCAACTTACAGGCATCGAATCTTTTGGTTCAGACGTCAGATACTTAAATAAAAATGTTTTTGGCTTTCCAGTTGCAATTAATAGTCCAGCTTATCGATAAAATATCAAGGTAACGGTCTTTAGGTTCCAACCCCCAGGAGATCTCAGTCTACACTACCTCAGGATTGACACTATTTTAATTGGATATTTAAGTTTTTTTTTCTGATTATTGTAAATAAACTACCTCTCTGTCCATTTTCATGATGTGCTTTTATTTCAGCCTTTCTTAAATTTAATGGCATGTACAGGCAAATCAGCATTGCATTGCATGGTCTAAATGCTGATTGAGATCTCATACCTTCAGTGTAAGATTTGATAATGCATTACATGACAGTGTTACCCAGCTATACAATAAATCGAGAAATTAAATGCATCTCATGTTATATTAATGAGTAGCCTTCTGTTCTTGGTCCCTTAAAAACTGACATATTAAAAGGGATTGTTTAGTAAGCTTTGGCAGTTGCAGCCATTATCTTTATTTTTCTATTTTTCAGTTTGAATTAAAGCAACATAACGTGAAATAAGTTCCAATGAATGAGCATTCTCTCTTGCACATAGACCAGAGAGAACGTTCATGCAGTGCAACTCATTCGTAAGGAGGGAAATGCATTTATCAACAATCGCACTTATATGTTTGTGTCAGCATCTTTATTCATACTGATTTTTAATATCCCTTATGCTTCCTCTATCAGACTGACTTTTTGACTTTTTTTTTTTTAATCTATAGGTTTGGCCTAAGCAACAGATTTGACGCAGAATTCCCTTCTGTTCTCACAGGAAAGGTAATCCAGTGCCTCATGTCACATGCCTTTTTATGAAAACCAAAGCCTTTACATCGATTTCATGTAAATGCAGCTACTTGTCATTAAGTCCTCTGGTTTCCATCGTGGCAGAATTTCTTGGGTTTCCTATTTAGGCCTTAACAGATGTTTTTTTGCGGCCGTTTCCTTTTCTGTGGTGGAAGCCTTTCAAGGCAGCCCAGAGTGTTGGATCTTTAGGAAAGCATTGAAATGGAGCTCTGTCAATAAGTAAGCCCATGCTGGTCAAAATGAGGATATAGCACTGAGGTGATAAAATAATGACTGAAAGACCTTCCCGTGCTAAAAAGACAAAAAAAAAAGCTTGGGGATACAATACAAAAAGGCTGTTGGTGGGGGTTCGCTGTCCGAGGGAAGTGCGGGGTAATAAAATGTCCTGCTGGAATTGTGAGCCTGGGTGACGTGCTGAATGGAGACGGGACTATGATGATTGAGAGGTTCAGATCAGACCTACCCGGCATTATATTGAAGGCTTTGGCTGCGTGCAAAAAGACCATTGCATCCTGTCATAAAAGCTTACGACCCCCCATTTTACGGTGTACATACCTAGTAAGTAATGGGCATTTATTCAGGTTGTGTGGAGGGAAGAGCCAGAGGCTCTGTCCTTATTTTACAGTTTTGCCTCCCTTTGCTCTGAGATGAACAAAAGCTCAGCCAGCAGGTTACAAGCATGGGATTTAGAGATTTCCATCTGATCTTCGCAGCATCTGCGTATTCCTGACTGTCTGAAGAGAGAAATCCCTTTTGATCTCTTAGAACTGAGACCTGAAGAAAGAATACAGGTTGCAGTTTTTGGAATTTTTTTTGGTCGTCTACGGAAGGGCGGCACAGAGTTGTGTGGTGTTAATTGGCGCAAAGTAAGGGAAGAATGTTTTTGTTTGAAATTTATAAAAACAAGATTGGAATTTGATTTTTTGTTTGCATGATGTTTTTAAGCTTCCAAAGGACCTTATTAATGAAAAATGTAAGAATTTAAACACCCCCCACCCCCAGGAGTTTCAGGAATTTGGTGTCACCCCCCATGTGTGAATTGTCAGAATGGCGGACCCCTCCCTTCTCTTCCCCCTGCCCCAGGTGGCCCCCGAGGAGTTCAAGGCGAGCATGGGCCGAGTGAACGTGTGTCTACAGAAGAACCTGCCCGTCAACGTCAGGTGGCTGCTGTGCGGCTGCCTGTGCTGTTGCTGCACCGTGGGCTGCAGCCTCTGGCCCGTCATCTGCCTCAACAAGAGGGTGCGTGCGGCCTGGTTCCCCGGGCGGCCCGCCCGGCCTCCATCCAGCTGGAAACATCTATTCATTCAGCCTTGGATGCATTAAAAAATTATGTGATTGGAATAAGTAAATGGCGACGGTTATCAGGTGGTATTGAGTAGTGGGGGGGGGGCAGTGTGCTGTGATTTTATGAGTGCAGCTGGCAAGATGGAGATTTATAAATAATATAACGTGTCGGCCTCTCATATTAACCGTTTTGGCTGTATGTGGAAAATGACTCCTTTCTGAGAATTAACTTCAGTTCTCCTTCTAACAGACAAGAAGATCCATTCAGAAATTGTTAGAATGGGAAAACAACCGGTTATATCACAAGGTAGAGTTTGTAGGCTGGGAAAATCTATGGGTGTGGTGTCACTGCTCATTATTTGTTTGTAATGGGTGGGAAAAATGAAATTCCACGATTTTCACTTTATGTCCTTTTATCTCTTTTGCGTGGAAGGAGGTCTGTGACAGCCCTAAAAGGTTCATGGCTCCTTTAAGCAAGCTCATCTCTGATTTCTCTTTTTGAATATGATGACTAATCTGATTTAGATTTAGTAACATTTGGAAGCTGGGAAACGGTGTATGATTAGGTTTGTCACTTCTGCCCTTCGGTGTCTCCGGTCCTGACTGTGTTCTCTTCCTTAGCTGGGGCTACACTGGAAACTTAGCAAGAGGAAATGTGAGAGCAGCAACATGATGGAATATGTAAGTATGATTGTAGCATTTACATTAAAACAGATATCCAGCTACGTCAATGCATAGATGACACTCTGTGCTGTTTATTTTGGGAAGGATACTGTTTGAACGTCATATGAGCTGCCTTGATCTGTTGTCTTAAATGGTACCAGTGGTTTTATCATACATCATTTTTAAAACTAAATTTATTTTTCAGAAAATAATGGCGGTGGTTAAAAGTTAAGGGAGAATGGTTTAAGTCTTTCCATTTTAATTGAACAAATGGCCTTTGCATGACCATTTTTCATTTTGACGAAATTTGGCTGGTGTATTACACAAACCTTCCAGAGCTCAGAAATGGTGTTTATTTCTCAAAAAAAATGTCCTGTGAGATGTGACACCTTTCCTACACAGAAGGTAGCAAAAAAAAGATGTCTGTTTCCTTATGAGCTGTAACTTTTTTACTATTACAACTACCTGGCTCAGCTATAGCTAGTTGGGAAAACTCAGAAAGAGCGCTTTTCATTGTGCTGAACAAAGCCCAGAGTGTGAAAGCCCGGCACAAACGTGATATAGCATGAAACCAGGCCTGGACAGAGTGTTCCGGCACTAAAGATGCTTTCCCACCGTAGTTCAGGAACCTGGCTCTGAGTTCCTCGGCTGTTGTAGACTTTTGTAGCTCTAGGCCACTTTCATGTGTCGCTTTCCCACTTCACAACAGGAACTGTAACGTTTATAATAAATAAGCATCAAAAATGCAAAAAGTCTGTAGGCTAAAGTTTACACGTAATTTATCATAATCTGTACGGTCCCTGACACATTTATTTGCTATTAAATCTGGCCAGCAAGTGGATCCTTCATTTTGCACAGAATAAAAACAGTGTTTTTACCACTAATCACCACCAGCCAGGTTCACCACTGGCACCCCTTCCCCCCCCCCACGCACTCTCATTATTGACGATATTAAACAAAAAAATATTGGTTATTGTTCAAAATTTCCATATTGGTGCACCACTGTAGATACCATAGGAAAGTCTGAGCATATGTAAGTTGAATTGTGGTGATCAAATTTTCAGATGCAGAAATACGGCGATGCAAACAAAAAAGACATTTATTAATGCATTTAATGAAATTGAGATACAAAAATAATTCCATCTGCTTAAGTTTTGTTCCACTACTTCTCCCTGGACTTTTACATAATTTCCAAGTATTGCCAGTGCTTGTGGTCAACCAATCAGCAAAGCTTATCGCTATAAGCCCCACCTCTGTAATACCTGGTTGAATGAGAACAACCTACCCAAGATTCAGGAATGAAAAAAGGACCAAGATCTACCTCCTAGGAACTACTGTTGGACCAGATGGGGTGTGATATGCCATGCGGAACTGACCAGTGGTGCACCTGGGCTTCATCTTGCAAAACAAAGGAGGCTTTCTCTGAAAAGTCTCCCAAAACACTTTACATACTTTAGCATATGTGATTTTTATGAAATCAGCAGATTAAAAGCGCGCGAGATTAGCGAATGAAGCTTCAGTGATTATTTTTATTTTTTTTTATTTTTTTTTTAGGTTCAGAGCCTCATAATTCCTACATCACTTGAAAATTTTTATTCTCATTAAGAAGCAGGTGAAGAGTATTCTCTTACAGATTAAGTGAAAAATATTAGCCCTCCCCCACAAACCTTTGTTGAGACTCAAAAATAGCATTTTTTAAAAAACTTGTACACTTTTGGGGTGCTCTAAGCCCTTCACTTTTTTATTTTTAACAACCAAACATATCAAAAAGCTCTGTTCGCAAAAAGAACTTGAGAAAAGCAGCTTTATACTTGTGCAAAAGTTGAATTTGAGAGTGCCAGCAAGTGTGGTTTCTGAGTTTTCCAACAAGCTATAGCTGAGCCCTTTAGCTATAATAGTAAAAAAAAATTACGGCTGTTAAGAAAATACTCTGAATGATCATTTTATTGCTACCCAGAGTGTAGAAAAGGGAATAAAAAAAAAAAAAAAAAATTTGTATTCTGGAAGGTATGTGTAATTGATGAATTTCATCAGTTAAAAATTATCTAAAAACTTCTTTGGTAATTTGTTAAATGTAAATCGATTGGCCCTCAAATGTATTGCCATTTATATTGCATACATGTGCTTAAACTGGGTTGTTGCGTAAGTAAACTGACTCTGAGATCAGCACCACATTTTGATCAGATGAGTTTTATTGTTGGAAGGCTCTGCCCAAGCTTGCATTCTTGCCATATCACGGTTGTGGCCAGCTTTCACACTGGTGGGCCATTGGTGATTAGCAGTTTTGCAGTGAGATGTGATTGGCTCGCTCCAAAGATCTGCCCCATCTTGCCTTTTCTGTAGCTCAGAACGAGTGTTTTTGAGTGTTGGCAGCAGGTATTGTTGTGGTCAAAAGCATAGGTTGGGATTGCGGTTGCTGGTTCAAGTCCCATCAGATTCTGTATCGTAGTACTTTTAAAGTATTTAATATGTATTAGTCCAGTGAAACACCCGTTGTATCTTGGTTTGGTTGAAAGGATCAATCAAGTGGCTAATTTTAATTTGCTGAAATGATATCCATTCACACTTTATTACATTTGTGTCTTTGACTTAAATTTAAGTGTTGGACGTGTGTTTCTGGCACGTTCCATTTCCCTTGGAGGTTCGAACTCGGAGCTGGGAATGACATCACACCCGAGTTAACCACATTCCGGTACAGCAAGTAGGAAAGCCATTTAGCAATACCAGGGACCACTTTCAAAAAGCAGGATTTCTTGCTTAGCCAGTGAACCTGTTGGATTTAAGTATCCCAGTTCAAATGGCATTTATCTTCGTTCAAGTACATTTAGCCCAGACTACCTTAAATCCAACAAGTTATCCAGCTAAGCAAGAGGTCCTGCTTTCTGAAACTGGCCCCAGTTCTAGCCAGGTTCATTGTCAGCCATTGTTAGCAATACCAGTTAATAACACATTGTGGTATTTTGTACATATAAACACCATAGCAAAAAGCCCACAGATAGCGGTTGGACAGTACAAATGTATGACCGATTTAATGAGCCACAAATAAGACGTAAGGGCTAATAAACAGTATAAAACTGCAGCTTTAACTTCTGTTGATAAAGGGCGCGGCCATCTTCAATTATGAGGTCGGAGTCGTGTAGATTCCTTCAACTTTCCGAGTAGGAATTCTGGCTGCAGGGGGCATTCCAGGTGAAATTTCTGACTAGGGACTTGGAATTTCCGAGTTATGAGTTCAAGTGAAATGCAGCATTAGTTTAATGTGAGAACAAAGCAGGGAACAAAGACTGCTATAGAGATGTGATTAAGCAGGAAAACTACAGGAGGGAGTCCTTTGTGATTCTGTGATTTCTTTGTAAAGTACCCCGTATACTGTCACTAGGATCATATAGGAATGGATCAGATGAGCTCAACAACTTCTTTTGCCTTTCCTTCACAGGTAATTCTTATAGAATTCCTGCCCAAATATCCTATATTCAGACCAGACTGAAGAGGTGGATGGGAAATGCCAGTGTATGACTTTGCATTCCTACACTTAGTGCCTTGTAGACGTGTTGGACCGACGGTCTGCGCTGCTGTGTCGTGACAACTCACCACAAACCCCCTCCCCCACCCAACCGTAGAATTGCAACACTGTCACCTTGCTTTAGGGCAGATTTTGCACATATACCTTGCGTAATGAGGCTCTTTTGTTGTTCCTGGACAACCCTTTTTTAATTTAGAAAAAGAGCAGGTACGGTAACTTTCTGAAGTGAACCTTAACGGTCCAGATGGCCGTGGTGTGCGTAGGGAGGAGAAAGCGTGCTACAGCACAGAGTCTGAAAGAACCAGTGGCATTCTGGGAACACCTTGTTGAAGCCAGCTAGCGTTCCTGCGGGAGAGAACTGAAACACTATACCTCCCTCTTTACCATAGCGCCTATTGTCATTTTCAGAGTTAGGTGATTGTTCTATGAAAGAACGCTGCACAAGATTCTTTCGTATTTGCCTTATGAAGGAATGAAGTGATGAGGTTCAGTTTAACCTTAAAGTTTAGGAGGGTAGCGATCAGTAGTGAAGATCTTGCATTGTTCTGTTTTTTTTTTTTTCCCACCTTCAGCTATATAATACCACTGACGCATGATTTTTGCATTGTATATCTGAGGCGACATTTTCTCCTGCATTTTTAAAATGACCTTGTAATACAGTAAAGTTCACACTAGCCTATATAAATACTGCTTTAGATTAAAAAAAAAAGTACAGTGTTATGCCATTGTTTACAAAATGTAATATAGGTCTTGATATGTTGCCAAGATATTGATGTACAGTAGATCAATGAAAATTTCTAAGTAACATTTCTGCATAAATGAACCTGTTTACCTAGTAAGCCATATTGTATGTAGATATTGCCAGAGTACATCCAGAGACCTTCACAGTAGCATGTGGAAGGACAGCGTTTCTAAATGCCATTTTACCGCCAAACCCGTCCTGGCTACTGTGACCTGTGTTGAGTACTGATGTAAATTAAATGGTTTGCCAACCAAGGAAGAAATGTCAAACTTGGTTTTATTAATTGCTACTATTTCTTTTCAAAATACATTTCACACACTTTACAGCATGACTGCTTGATATGAACCGACCCGGTTCTCACCCAAAGCCAGTGTTAAAGGGGAATTCACTGAAATGTAAAGATGTTCATGATCGTTTCAGCAGAATGTGGCACTTACCCTATTTGTGTTTAATAACAAGCTCTTTTTATTTATTTTCCTGACGCTTGCATCACAGTTTAAAAGTTCCATTTAAATTAAAGTGTGTCCTTTACTACAAAGAAGCTGATCACTGGAAAGAGCTGGTAGGAACCTGTCGGATTGAAATGGCCAGAGAATTGACCTGGGATGAAAGAGATATCACTTTTGGGTGGAATTCTCCTTTACTCTTTCACAGGTGAAAGTCATATGTACAGCTGGAAAAGACTTATCGTTTTTTTTTTGTTTTTTTTTGTTTAGGGGAAAAAAAAAAACACAATTCAAAGCTGTAGTTCAGCTGTTCTCCCCCTCAGCAAATGTCCCTGCTGGTGTAGTGATTTATTTTGTGACATGGACCTCCCAGGGCACAGAGGTTATCCCTTACCTGAGGCCTGTTTGGAGCTGGCCTACATTATGGGTGCCTCCACAGGTCAGCGTGGAAGAGCAGCTGTGCTCAGTCAATGTAGGTGAGCAGCAAAACATTTCAGCGGTTATGACTGTGATTCACAATCTCTGTATTGTATTTTCTGTAATAGAGGACTTGTGCCTGTGTTTTCCAAATCCTTACTAAATTAAGGAGAACTGGAATAAACTGTTTACTCCAAACCCTAACGCAGTATGTGGCTGTGGCATTATTTCATTTTTCTTGTGAAATTCAAATATAAATATGTTGGATTGAGTGGGCAATATACAAAGGAAGCTGTATCTCTGACTGCAATGATGGATCAGTGGATGGATGGATGCCACATGTGTGTATGGCTGCTTCATTAAGGCGGTGTGCAGCTCAGCGGGTTAGGATTCCGTGCCTGTGGTCGGAAGGTCAAATCCTGGGGTTGCCTTTGAGTCCCTAAGCAAGGCCCTTAACCCCTCCCCGACTGCTCCAGGGGTATGACATTAGTGGCCTGACCCTGCACTCGGGGCCCCGAGCTTTGCCTGCACCTGTATGTATGTCTGGGTCTCAAAGGAGAGCAAGATGGGATATGCGCAAAGAAGCATTCCAGTGTACCTGTATTCACACCTGTGTAAAAGGCAAATAAAGTGTCATTTCATGCCAAATAAAGGATGACTGAATTCTTTTTTAACTTCAGTACAGCTGGTGGAGCAACACAATATACTTTGCAATATATTCCATTTACAGTGAGAATTCCTATGGCTTGTGTTCATTACTGTTAGCATAAATCCTTATTAAAGCCTTAGTGAAGGTAGAGAATTGAGTGAACTTAAACATAACTTAGAACTATTTTTTTAAATCCACCTTCTGAACACAGGTAGATCGTGGCCACTTCATGTGTAAAATTTATTTTCTAATTGTTGTTTGGCCCACGTGTCCCCAAAACACTTTTTAAAAAATGTATATGTGGGATATACATAATTTTGTTATTTGAATGGAATCTGTAATGAATAACATAAATAGCATTAGAAAAACTGGCACTCGTGATTGTGCTGAACAATAAATTTCAATGAACAAAGCAACTGATTTAAAATAACTCAGAAATGATACATTGTATTTTGAATTGATTTAAAAAGCTGAAAGTAAAATAAGGACACAAGTCATTCTGAAAAATAGATGAATGTTATTTAAATATTTAAAACAACTTTCCAAATAACGTAGCACACCACCAGCTTTTTAAAAACATGTTTCATTAGGGATCCGTTTGCTCTAACATGTCAATGAAATACTGCACCATGGCGGAAAAGCTATATTGGTAAGGCTTTAGGACCCGGGGAAGGGAAGGCGTTTTCCTCTTCGAAAGCGATTATAAATGGCGGGGCATTTATGCAGATCATAAACAGTAACTAAGTATTCTATTCATTTATTTCGAAATCTATTCGTTATTCGTTTGTTACAGTGTTTCGATGTTTCGGATCGCGTGCATTATGTATATTTTCCTGCTACACAATTCCCCAACGTTGGAAGCCCAAACAAAGTGCCCATTGACCACAGCAGTAAGGAATTACATCTAAATAGGGAAGAAACCATGGCGACTGAGTTCAGCACTTCAGATCCGACTTTGGTACCCAACAACGGGGCCGAACCCGAGGAAGACGAGGAGCACTGGCTTTATGGGGGTAAATACGGCCATAAAGCGCATCACCTACGCTACCGGCCGCTGGTCCAGCGGCTGCACCGACCACAGGCCTTTACAGTTCATCTGTGAATAGGCTTTTTAATAAAAAAGTGTTTTTCGCCATACAACCGATTTGATGAGAGAAATGCATGGAGATACTTAATGCATTAAATCGCAATCGAACTATTTGAAGCGTCCCCGATATACTGTCTCTCCAGAGCCGTCACTCCGGTGACAGAGGGATGCTGGATCCTGGATCACTTTGTCCAGGGAAACATCGTCCCGCGCTCAGTGATCCTGCTATCCCAGTCTCTCTTTAGTTTAACAACGGATGCGCCCGACCTCAAGCCGGAGATCCTTAAATGTAGATCTGCACGCTTCGGGGAATCGGGGCGGATAAAGCAATACTATTCACCGCCCAGGAAGTTGCCTGATAATTGGCGGTGGCGTAGTAACATAGTAGCGATACTTAATGATGAAATCACAACCTGATATTATAATTTTTTTGTGCCGGTTTACAGATGAGACCAAAAAACCAAGTGAGGAGAATGTGGCCGGGTAAGGAGGCATGCTGTTATTCCTTACGTAGGAATGATCTTTTTTATTGGTCAAAAAAACGTTTCTTAAGTTGTGGACAATGGTCACCAACAGATCTATATTGGGAATAATATATAGGTGCCACCAGCTGTAAAAATATTTAATATTCAGTGTATATTATTTGAATAATAAAGATATTTTGAAATATGATTCTCTCATCCCAACTTCAGTTATATTCTTACTGAAAACGTGTAGTCAGTAATACCTGTTACACTACTATTATCTTGTACCTGCATTGAAGACGTCATTCAGTAAACGATACAATTGTTAGGGTAGTCTCACCGTAACAGTTTAGGCTAACTATTTCTTGAGACTCTCTGAGAAATGCCTTGGGGTATAAAACTCGTTTGTAACTGCGATCCACAGTAACATACACACATGCATCCTTGTTTACAATTTCGAGCAGAAAATGAAATACCACAGAGGATCAAGTGTGAGTTACCTTCAGGTAGCAGTGAAATCTCATGCTTGTGACGTTTTGTAACACAAGCCCACATTCACTGTTAACTGTTTGTAGCAAGTAGTGGGAAGCTGATCAGGGCAAAGTCACACGTGCAGCGTCACGCTTACTGAACAAAGCAATAAACTGGATTAAACTGGATCTGTCCGTAGATGTAGTGAAATATGGTAAAAGCCAAGTGGTTATCTAATATAGCTGAGTTGTGACATGTTCTAAACAAAGTCTGATACATTGACTTTAAGGGAATTTAAAAAAAATACAAACAGTGGCTGATGACATTGTATGACCCCGGCTCACAGGTTTCCGGACGCCAATCAAGAGGGTTACCTTAGCAACATAAATGAGAAGCAGCCTGCCGAGAAGGTATGGGGGTGCGAGGCACAGGGCCTCCCTGATCACCCGACCAGAGGCATGCCACGCCGTGTGACATGAGACAGAGGGACTGGGCATCCCCACGCCAGCGCCATGCTTAGCCATACCTGCTCAAGTCCTTCATTATTCACATTCCTGATTTGATCTGATACGATCGTCAGACAGTTCTGCAAATTTCATTCAGTTAATGCAAAGCTCATAATGTAGCTTTGATACCCTGGCATCCGGTCGTTCCTGCCTTGTGTTTCCTGGAATCGGCTTGAGGTTCAGCAACATTGTGTTACCCACCTCCCTGCATTAATGCATTGTGCGGTGCACAGGATGCTCTAAGTTTGATTCAATGGCGTGTAAATGTCCTTTGGATCCCCAGGCAGCTAAGAGTGGTGAGGATGATGACAACGACGAGAGTGACAGCGACGATGATGATGACGTCAAAGTCACCATCGGCAACATTAAAACCGGCGCGCCGTCCTACATGTGCGTGGGCCGTCAACTCTGTGTGTGACCTGCAGATCCTCTGCTGTAATGCATTTATGTGTCTTTCATGCTTATGCGTATATCATGAATAATACAGCTCATTAAAAATTAGCCCAATAGATAAGATTTTAATCATTCATTTCTCCATTTTAGGGCACCACCAATGAACCTGAATCTCAAGTCAGGCCGAGGCTATGGGGTCTCAGCTCCAGGCAAGTACCCGCTGGTGCTATGCTCACGCACAAGTACTATGGTTACTCTGTGTGTTTACATTCGCTCAGTAACCCTAAACAGCTGGTACTATGCTCACGCATAAGTACTATGATTACTCTGTGTGTTTACATTCGCTCAGTAACCCTAAACAGCTGGTGCTATGCTCACGCACAAGTACAATGGTTACTCTGTGTGTTTACATTAGCTCGGTAACCCTAAACAGCTGGTACTATGCTCACGCACAAGTACTATAGTTACTCTATGTGTTTACATTTGCTCAGTAACCCTAAACAGCTGGTACTATGCTCACGCACAAGTACTATAGTTACTCTATGTGTTTACATTTGCTCAGTAACCCTAAACAGCTGGTACTATGCTCACGCACAAGTACTGTGGTTACTCTGTGTGTTTACATTCGCTCAGTAACCCTAAACAGTTTTGGTTTAACACTGGTGCTCTTTTCAGGTTTGTTGTATTTAACCTCTTCCCAACTGTGACTTCATGAGTTTCCTTAAAAAACAAAGTGATGTACTCCCAGGTCTCTGTGCAGTGAAGTGCTTATTGGTAGAGTGGGAATCACAGAGTAAATTTCCAAAACTCACTAAGTTCACGGGATAAGTGGATGGAATAAGGTGATGATGAGGAAGCCTGGCTTTAGATCATTGGCTGTCTCATCTCAACAACACAACAACAAATGGACTGAGTTTTGAAAATTTGCTCTTTGATAGTTAAGGAATGTCATGGAGGAACTGTAGTGATTTGAATATATTCTTCTTATTCTTGATCATTTCTCCTGTTGATTGAGTGACTCACCTGGATTCCCTGCGTAATAACACAGGAAAGCTGCAGTCCAAAGGCATTGACATGGAGGCGGTGGGGAGCATCAATGGGCTGCCTGTGGTGGAGGTGGACATTGACATCTTTGAGGACAAACCGTGGAGGAAGCCAGGTAAGGAACTGGATTGCTACTGGCCAACTATGAAGCAATATTATAGCTGGGTAGGGCTGTTAAATGAATTAGCACGTTGGGTGTCTTACCAGCAATATATCCGTGTTCAGTATAACAGAGCTGACAGCCAGTCCTAGTCTTACGAACTACTCTCTCTCTAGTGCCAGTGTAATTTATGGGTAAACCAAAATGTTCACAAACCGGCGATTATGACTGACTGTAATCAGCATTAGCTATAACCAACTCAATGCCACAATTACCGTTAACATTTTCCATGTTGAACATCTCTTTGTGTGTGTAGGTTCTGCCCATGTCAACAAGGGCATCGGAGGGGCATGAATACCCCGGCAGATTCAGGGGGCCCAGCACTTGACAAGGGCCTTTGAATACATTAAATTATACATAAAATCAGGTGGGGGGCCCAAGGTGGTATTTTGTCAGGGGGCCCAGAAATTCTAGCAGCACCCCAGTGTGTCAGTAAATGTATTCACTCTATTCATTGTGCGTGCCAAACTGAAAATGATGTTAGAAACTGTTACGGCTCTAGACATACCTCTGCTTAATTTCTTCCACAAGAAAATATGACAGAACGTGCAATATAAACTTAAAAACAGCTTATTAATCCAAAGACATCAGCTCTAAATCTAAACTCAGGTACACTGTACACAGACTCAAACATCTGCTCAAAATGGAATTAAGATTTAAAAAAAGCTGTAGATGACAAAAAAAGAAAAATTAAGTTTCAGAGATTTGGCGTTGGTAATGGAAGTGATCAGTATTCCGTGAAACTTCCATTTAAAGCATCCCCACTTAAGTTTATTAAGTTCAGGTTGGTTCTATCTGTCAGCAAATGCCCTTCACAATAACACCCAGTATTCTGGCAGCACAGCTTAGGGTCGGAAAGGCAGATTGCGGTCTCCTGCTCACATTTCCCACGGTACCGTTCACCACCTAGGTGCCGACCTCTCAGATTACTTCAACTACGGCTTCAACGAGGAGACGTGGAAGTCATACTGCGAGAAACAGCGCCGGCTTCAGCTGGGCCTGGAGCCTGGGGCCCCCCTGAGCTCGGAGAATAAAATCACAGTAGGTAGCAGCTGTTCGAACACCGTAGCATCTTCACTCTGCAGACGGCAGTGAGATTTCAGCTGCGGATGCCATTACAGGATTGCACGGAACTAAAAATACTGCAGCTTTTGGCCGAGAAATCCGGTTATTAAACTTAGGGACACTCCAAAACCGGTTACTAACAGAAGGTCACTGCTAGAATATCATCCTGCCTGTTATATCCATGACAGATGATAAGAATGTAAGGCAGGTTAGATGATGCAGGCTGTTCATATGCAGAAGTAGCCCGTAGAGATTCTCAAATTTCCTCTACGTCTGGAAGGTGCAGCAGGGAAGATCCGCTGTTTTGGAAAAAGAAATTGAATCAGCTGCCATCAAATCGGAATTCAAGATGGATTTCCTCCCTCCGGCGAACATCCTTCCTGCTGCCAACAGACTGAAAGCTGGACCCCCTCCAAACAGGTAAAAACAGCCATAGCTTACAGATTCAACTGGAATCATGTACATACCGCACTCTGCTCATAGACCGTGCTCATCTGGGGAGACTCTGCCACTCGGACCCCAAGGCTACGTCATGCCAAACGCGATCGCTGAGACGCTCACAGACTCCCACCTCTCCACAGGAAGTTGGGTGGCACTATCGATGTAATCGGCGGACAGACGGGAGCCATCCGGCGGGTTGAGGGCCGGAGGAGGGAGATTCACGAACACAATCCCATCCAGGTCAGTCTTCCGGTGACCTTGACTGAAATGCACCCACAGTCTGCTTTTGCAAACAAAACATATTATTCCAAGGATCCATGGGGATCCAAAATATTTCAGATACACCAGTGTATGTATGAATGACACGTGCAGCAGAGTCAGCTGGTTGCCATTCCACCTGCAGGTGCTGGGTGACCATGCCGGTAAGACCCCGCCCTTTTCCCCCCCGGCGGGTCCCTCCCCCCCCCCCCCCCCGGCGCCCCCCCCCCCCCCCCCCCCCCCGCCCCCCCCCCCCCCCCCCTCGCCGCCCCCCCCCCCCCCGCC
>JAAGVU020000038.1:6781873-6802936 GCA_011763525.2 Mormyrus iriodes | reverse complement strand
GGGAAGGCCCCGCCCCTTGCCCCCCCGGGGGGGTCCCCCCCCCCCCCCATAGGAGCGCCCCCTCCTCACTTCCTGCCCCCGCCCCCACCAGTGTCTGGCATGCCCCCGCCGCTGCACCCGCCTGGTGAGCTCTAATTCAAAGAAAGACTGCATTTGAATTTCAGTCCATTTGCTTTACAGTCAGTTTGACGAGTGAGTTCTGGGCCAGTCCTACAGTAGATCCAGGTCCCATCTTAGCTACCTGTGCACAGGGAGAAGGTGAACTGGCTTGAATTCCGTGGAGTTGATTAGATGCCCATACTCATTCTCGTCATCCTCAGTGACATGAATGGAGAGTCCCCACAATGATAGGAATGTATGAACTCTGAGTGTGTCTGTCACCCTTCCCAGCTGGCATTAGCCATTCAAGATTCGGAATAAAATAGGGGAAAATTTTGGGGAAAAACCAAAGAACACTGGGAAAACTAGGTCAATTTTTTCATTGCATGCAGGTTAAGCTTTCTGATTCAGTGTGAAAGTGCAGGCATTTCAATGCCATTTCTTTGGCATTTCGGCTTCATTTGCTGGCACTGATAACCGTCCCTGGCCTGTCTTCACAGGTATCCCCCCCCCTGCCATACCAGGTAGGTCTGTGTGGTAACAGCCGATGGCCACTGAGCTACTCACTGGTCCTTATTTAGGAATACGCAGCACATCATTGCGTCTTGTGTTTCAGGCTTATTCCCACCTCCGATGGCTCCGCCTCCTACTCTAATGATGCCGCCGATGGATGGGTGAGTGGTGACGTCTAACGTCTGCCAGGACCGCTAAGTGGTCGCGATGGACACTGATTCCTGTGTTGCTCCACAGAAGGTGCCCCACCACCGGGTACAGCACCAGAGCTCCCCCCCCCTTCGGGTACAACTCCGGAGGTGAGTCCGACGCGACGTACCTGTGTCGGGCATCCTCCTTAGGTCACCCCCCTGCAAGACATCTGTTCATCTGACTCTGGGCCACCAGGCCTGAACACAGCCCTGCTTGGCAATCAGAGATTCGGTGGCCCTTCGATTTTGATTTACCCTAAATGCATATGTATGATTCAATGGCCAATGAAATGGTTAGGTCCAGTAGCACAAGAAGTAGAGCGTTATGCTGACAATACAAAGGCTGTGGGTTCAAATCCTGAGGAGCACCTAAAGTGTAATCCTTCCTTCTACTTTAAGTTGCTTTGGATAATAGTGTCAGATAAATTTAAATGTAGTCTCACTTTCAGATTTCAAATTCGACCCTCCAGGTATCGTTTAGCCTAGTGTTTCTCAGCCCGGTCCTGGGGGACCCCCAGACACTCCACCTTTTTGCTCCCTCCCAACACCGTGCAAATCTGACTGCCAGTGGTTTCGCCTGCAGATTCCACCTTCATCAGCTACCCTCCTGTTTCTGCCTCACACTCGCCATGGGTCACGCCTCTGGAGAAGGGTGGCGGGGGCACATCACCCTGGGAGTACCAGGGTTCTCGACGGGACCCGGAGAGAGAGCGGGAGCGCGAGAGGGACCGGACTCCCACCACCAGCGAGTACAGCAAGTGAGAGCCCCGAATTCCTGTAGGCCAATGTTTCTCCACCCAGTCCTCGGTGACCCTCAGAGGGTCCATGTTTTTGCTCCCTCACAGCTCCCTGCCAGACAGTCCACATTTTTGCTTGGGATCTGGGAGGGAGCAGCAAAAACATGGACCGTCTGGGGATCCCAAAGGACCGGGTTGAGAAACACTGCTGTAGGCCAGAGGTGCCCAACTTCAAGCGTTCAAGGAACACTGGGATTGTACTCAATGTCAGCTTTTAATTATTTATACGGAACTAATTATTTGCAAAGTAAATGACCTATGCTGGTGTCACAGGTGCAAACTGCCTAATTAACCCACAGGACAAAGGTGAGGCACTTACTCCTCACCATAGGTGAAATGTCTTACTTGATAGTTATTGTAAGATTCATCCATCCATGGGGAGGCGGTGTCCAGGGCCTAACCCAGAGGCTACAGGCACAAGGCAGGGAACAACCCAGGATGGGGCACCAACCCATTGCAGGGCACACTCACACATACACACCTATTGGCAATTTGGTGCCTCCAATTCACTACAGCATGTTTTTGGACTGTTGGGGAAAACTGGAAACCTCCCCCCCCCAACACATGGAGAACATGCAAACTCCATGCATGGAACCCGGGCAGAGACTCAAACCCAGGTCCCAAAGGTGTGAGGCAGGAGTGCTAACCACTGCACCACTGTGTCACCCCTTGTGTTAGATCATAGCCATGAAATCCAGAATGGAACTGCAGCACTGTCAGAGCGGCTTACAGCAGCCGTAACAGTCATAGAACTTGATTGTGACTTGTGACCAGGTTTTTCTTTTTTTGTTTGGTGTGGCAGTCAAATTCACAACAGCTTTAAAATCGTTACGCGCTTGTTATATTACCAAACTTGTTATATTAAGAAGGTGGTGGAATAAATTCTGGCTGTAATTTTGAAAGCTTTTAAGAAACGGTATTCGGTGTTGACTCCAGCGAGGATGAGCGTTACCACTACTATAGCCACGAGCGGGAATATGAGCGGGAGTTTCACCACGGCCGCGAGCGAAGCCGCGAGCGAGACGAGAGGCACAGGGACCGGCGCCACCGTGACAAGGAGGAGAGCGGCAAACACAAGTCATCCAAGCGGTGAGTCTGGAGCCCGTCTGTCAGAAAGGACTAATGAGGGATTCGGAGGGGGAGGAGGGACTCGAGCTAAAGAGTTAGTACCATGAGGAAGAAATTGGCTGGATCAGTCCTAAGCTTTTGGAGGCCCACTTTCAGGAAGGGAGACCTAACAGAGCATGATGGGATAGCAGGAAGGACAGCAGTTACGGAGGTGACCTTGCAGCCCAAAGGGTGCTGGTTCAGGTTCCTAAATCTGAACGTCACCGTTAAAGCAGCAGTCTCCTGAAATGGTTACTAAACATAACGAGGCTCTGGATAAAAGCATCAGTAACACTGTGCTGCCCCCTTTCCAGAAAGCAACACGACGGCGAGGAGGGCGACGGGCATCGCAGGCACAAACACAAAAAGAGCAAGCGCAGCAAGGAGGAGAAGGAGGAGAAAGAGGAAGTCGTCGGCCACAGGGAGGAGCCGGAGGGCAAGGAGTAGTGGCTCCACCCCCTTCTCCCCAGGCGCTCCAAACATTCCCGCCAGCAGGAGGCACGTCAAGCTTCTAGAAAGCTCTGCGAGGGGCACCTCTTCTTCCAGACGTCCCATTCTTTGTTTTTTGAGCGCAAACTGATTCTGCAGTAAGCTGTGTCATTTGTCAGTGTATCACGCACTTCCTATTTAAGATGTTTTTAAAGACTATCCTAGGCTTTTAACGTTACTTTTATATAGGAGAGGGAAAAGTTTTTTGTTTTTTTTTTGTTATTTGTGCTGTTGAAGTATGTATCTGGTGCTCATTTAGGTAAATGTTAGTATTGGGATTAGCCATGGAAGTGTAACCATCACCAGCAAATATGGCGCTGTTGGACGCACTCGCCAGGATACCTTCAAGGCATCTCATGTTCACTTCGTGAATATTAACAGAATGCGATCTTCAGCTGGACTTTTCCGGAATGAGACGTACATGTAAAAACAGACGACAGTACTCAGCCCAAAACCTGCCCTTCGGCGTTATTTAACGTGACAGTGTTATAATTTTTCTCCCCAAAATGGCATGATACCAAATGTCTTTCCTTTTTTATACATCTTCTCCTTTTTAATGGCACATGACGAAAATGTGAATGTCATAACTTAAAAATTTTAAAAGGAATATATATGTATGGAAATTAAAAAAAGACAAACTCGAGTTTTTCTATTTTATTTATTAAATGAAATCAGTTTAAATCACACTGTGGTCACTGCAAAAGCTGGTTCCAACAGCAAAGCTTTGTCTAGGCTCAGAACGTTCTACGTACGCGTATAAATAACCAGACATACATTGTATCTACAGAAAGACTGCAGCAGTGTCCTGGAGCGTTTGGTCTCTGGGAGCGCCGTCGACCACACCCAGTTTAGGAAATGTCTGTTTGGGATCCGTTACAACTGAATGGATCATTCACATGCTCCATCTGGATGATAAAAATCACGCCCATGCCCCCTCGGAGTTACTGTGAGAGTCAGGGGCTCTCTGCCCTTCCTCCCAGGAATGTGGAAGGCAAGCCGGTTTAGCCGGAGCTCCCAGGACCCGCCCGCCTGCACGGAGCACCGCGGGCCTTATCAGAACTCCTCCCCAGTCTCATAGGAAGGCATATAAGAGCTGGGGGCTAGACGGCAACACTCATGTTTATGTCATGTTTTTTGGTCCTTAAGGCAGGTAAGAATTGCTTTTTTTTGTCTGTAAGAAACAAGGCACCCAAACGAATCATAAGAAACAAATCAGAACAAACCATCGCACTCTAGTCGCTACCAGCAGAGTGCCACTTCAAAGACGTTCGAGGACAATGGATTGACTGGATAGTTCACCAGGCACAGTTACATAATTATATGCATAGGAGAATAAAGCTGTGTGCCTAAGCTGATCTAAATTACAATCAACCAAAACAGGCAAGCTGAAGCAGGCTACTTAACTTTGGTATGTTTACACCCCAGCAGTGATGGAGAGGCCAGCAGCTCCAGGACGTCAAGACAAAAATAAAAGCCCAGATTCCACATAACTTCTGGATTTACTTCATTTGTTGTTCTAACTGGTTGTTGAGAAGAGTTCCACTAAAATGGGTGTTTCTGAGGTCGTAGTCTCCTCTTCTTTCTGAAGCTCACCTGCATCATCTAGGCCTTGCGCTAATTTGTGAACCTGAACAACATTATCAAGTACTTTGAGACACAAACACAAATTACAGAAACAGATTAGTGGGTGGGGGGAAGGATGTTTTAACAAAGGATTTGAAGCATTTTACAACTGTAAAAGCTCAACTAACTGATAAGACCGGGGGGGGAGAGAGAATTGTGGATCGATAAATCCTGCTTTCTTGTCATTTGGAAGATGTGGTGTGAAAGCATTTAACACAGCTACACACACCTTCAGTGGATTGTCGAACTTGCCTCCGTTTTCTGCAGGCACATGGTATTAAAGAACTGGTTGTTGGGTTAGGGTCATACTCACTGTTCCCTTTCACCGTTAAAGTTGTCCTTGAACAAGCATCATCATCTCGTGTGTGATGAGAAGACCCACGAAAAAACCCACATCTACCTACTCAAGGTAGAGAGATATGTGGCAACTCAACTACCCTGAGATCCGCTCGTTTCTCCAGGGTAAAAAGACATCGCGCCAACCAGGAGATTTTTGGTGCTCAGGGTTCTGCACTAGAATTATTTAAACAAACCCAATTCTACAGCACCACCCACAGGTACTGTTCCAAGTATATTGTGTACAGTACAGGTCATATTCACCTTATATCATCTACTGAATTGTACAACACAGTATTAGTGATGAAAATGAACTTTGAACCCTAAATGGTCGTGGTTATTGCACAATGTCAATCATTGGCTGTGTTAACAACAGGAACCAATGGGAAGCCGGTTGAACTGACAGTGCATGATGATTCCACTTAGCTTCATTTCTGCCACCAATACACAGTGGGTAAATGTGGCACTATTGCAGACTATTAACTGGCCAGTGGGGCAGGCCGATAGCTCTGCTGCAAGCGCGTAACAGATGGAATGGGGGTACTGGCTACGGGATGCTGACGGCCTGATTGCAGCTACACCAGGCTGCCGGGCCACGACACTACGGTTAGCGTGACCTTGTCCCTCTGCAGCTTCAGCAGAGGGATGAGCGAGGAGTTGTTCATGCCCACCGTCGTTGCGCCATTCACTGCCACGATCTCATCACCGCACCTGCAGAAAAAAACAAGCTTGTGGGAACCACTTCAGAACCTTGAGTCTGATGACAACGTCACTCCTACACATTTTTATGCCAATCAGCTCTGCAGACAGAAGCGTAACATCTGCTTCCTTCAGTGCATGTTAACCCTTTCTAACACACCTATTTTAAATAATCTCTAATGGGTGTTTGACATTTGATTATCTATATAATGTACATTTGTCAAGGCAGCTTGTTTCCTAAAACTGAAAACATAGGCTCGTCCGTTACTTTATTCCTTGATTCCCCTGATGTAATAAAGATTGTGTCTCCATAACCCATGACATCCTCTCTGATTCACCAAAACCAAGCAGTGAATCATATGGCAAGAGTGGGAAATAACATGATGTTTACAAGTAAGAGGAGGCCATTCAGTCCATCAAGTTTGTTTGGGAAGAATTTAAGTAATAACTTTATGCTTATTTTGGGGCGAAGCTGAGATCACATTCCCCAACGTGCCGGCAACTCACTTGAGACGCCCGTCGAAATGTGCTGGTGTCCCAGGCACAATGGTCTTGATGAAGAAAGGCTGTTGCCCATGGCTCTCTTCATAGCCTCCCACTATGCTGAAGCCCCAGCTCTCGCTGTTGGTCTTCTGCAGGACGATGTCTCTGCACCAGTGCAAGGGGCTGGAGACAGGAGGAGGAAAAACACAACCTTTCAATCCATCAATTCATCTATATATTTTTAATAACTACTTATTCATTTAGAATCGTTATGAGACCAGAAGGATGCAATTACAATGGAGTTTTCAAACATCTCCATCCACATAGATGTTTTCATATCATTTACAAAAGTATTTCCATACACGATGAAACAAGCGAAAATGTATATTTGATTGGTAAATTAGTTTCTTTTTGTGCAGACGAGAAGCAGACACTGTGTAACAGACCATTTATCTGCATACAGGTCAGCAACAGGGAAAGTGCCATTTAAAGTAACATCTCCATATCTGCCATGTTGGAATACTGTTTATTTCCGTGTAGGGTGACCAGTCAGACAATGCAAGGGTGTAACTAATGGGATCAAATCAGGGATGGGCCACGTGATGAGTAGGGACCAGTTAGGGCACTTTTAGAGTCTGTGTTTTCAAACATGTCATTTTTACTCATCCAAAAAAACAGACAGAGACTCAAAAACAGAGACTCGAAAACAGAGACTCGAAAACAGAGTTCTCAGAAGCATACGACCGTGAGGGCGTTTACAAATGTCTGATTCTGGGGGTGGGAAACTCCAGGGTAGTGTACACGAAAGGCGAAAAAGGAGACTTATGTCTGCGTTTTAAAACAAAAACGTAGCAGTGTGGACGTAATGTTAGAGACACTCTCGATATGAGGCACACAGCATAAATTTTAAATCACAATTTCACCTGAACGGCTCGTTTCTGGTCTATGCCTCTGAGGAAGAGTAACACCACAAACACAGGCTCCTCACACCGACTGTCAAGAGGAACCATTTACTGCACGCTGTGAAGTTCCCCAAACAGCCCCCATCAGCTGGCCCATCCGCTGTACCGCTAGCGATCCCTAACAGGGTCTGCCTCACCTCGGCAGGCCCAGCCAGCGCGTCCACAGCGGGGCCCAGTTCAGATCGTCCTCCCGCGGGTTCTCCAACGGTTCCAGCTCCTCCCAGTTCACGCCATCGCCATCCTCCTCGGTCAGGCTGCTGGAGACGGTCTCCACCACACGGAGCAACACGTTGGGCTGCGAGGCCTGCGCTTTCAGCACCCGCACGGCCTCGCTGTAGCTCAGCTGGGTGAGATCCACGCCGTTGATGCTTAGCAGCACGTCTCCTGGAGCGTCAGGGAGGGCATGGAACCTGAGCGCCGACAGCATGCCTACAGTCACACTGGCAAAGAGTGACTGTAGTGCATGGGGACGTTACCGGCTTTGATGGTCCCGTCGCGGTGCAGGCAGCCCACCGGCTGGACGCTGGTTATATAAATGGGCACATGGCTCCGGCTGTCCCTCCCGCCCGCGATGGTGATGCCCAGGGAATGGCGAGGCTCCTTCTTAATGCTCACAGTCTTCTCCTGACTGGAAAAGCCGTCAGGAGGGTCCTGAGCGAGGGCCACACACACACAAAGACAGAAATGTCAGCTGGCACTGAGGCACTTCAAAGACCGAGAGAGACGGCAGAAAAAGCACAGGACACAGTACATTAGCTTGGGGCATGTGTTGAAATCCACAGGTCTTCCCCTCTACGGGGCCTTCAAAAGCTCACCTTCCCACCCAGCAGGGATTCTCTCCTCCCAGCTACAGAGAGAGGCTGCGAGCCGCCTTATTGACAACCAACTGCCCTCCGCTTTGATCCTCCAGCCCACAAACAAAGCAGCACCACGTGCTCTTTTAATCAGGAGCATGCGAGCGACGCATCTCTCACCACCACCCGCCAGGCGGGTGCCTCCCCCACCCAGTCCCCCTCGCCTGCAGGCTGGGGCAAAAGGGTGCCGAGACACAATGGGGCAGTCCCTGCCCTGCGTCTCCCAGAGAAAACGCAACAGAACCAAACAGTGATACCTCACTAGTTCTCGCGGAGAAATTGGGCAGTTTTCACCTATCCAATCCTACTCTCCATGAGATATCCATAATGCGCGCCGGTGATCCCCGACTCACCTTAACACTGAGGCAGGCTACCACACAGGCACTGGTGAGCTACGACTCACCTTAACACAGGGGCAGGCACCATAGGGACTCACCTTGACGTAGGTGGAGCGCCGCCTGAAGTAGTGCAGGTCTGAGTTCCGGCGTGTGGCCCGGAGCGGCCCCTCCCCGCTGACAACGGCCTCCCCCTGGGGCTCGGCGTGCCTCAGCACCACGAAGTTGACACGTATCTCACTGGCCTGGGCAAGGGGACAGCCACATTCCCCCATCATACACCCAGCCACAGCCCACCCCTGGTTTCAGCAGCTTTTCATAAAGCACTCGCTTCACAACATGCTATTTCCTGACTTCCTTTTTATACAACGCTCAGACAAAATGCTGATAATTGACAACCTTTCACAGAAAACTCATTTCTAATAACATCCTCAGTAAGTAAGAATCTCTACAGCTTAATTAAAACAGATTAAACCATTTAATTTCTATAGCTAAATTAAAACATGAAAAGCTGTGTAAAGGTCACATGTGTTACGCAGAAGAAATATTGCATTGGCCATGCATAGATTTCCATTTCACTAAGTTACGATAAAAGTATGGGGCTGGAAACAAGTGGAACAATAAATATCAATGGTTTCCCTGCAGTATCAATGGTCTGGGCATGTATCCCGTCCAGGATAAATAAGTTAGTTCAATTAATATCGATAAACAGGCACTCCTGCTATTGAGCAACACCGTAACAGCTCAGACACTTAACCCAAACCTTAATTCACTGCCTGAATTAACCTTATAATTCACGTCTTTAGATTTACTCTACAAAGGTTTTACTTAAACGGGGTCGAGTCAGGCTCTGGCTTAGAACTTTGTAATACTTCAGGATGAAAGCTGTACATTACGTGTATGTATTTATGCTTTTATTTTAGCTGCCTTACTTTTAAGTGCTAGTAACCATGTTAGTATGTATGTAACAATGTTACCGAGTAAATGTCACACCATGTTAGTATGTATGTAACAATGTTACCGAGTAAATGTCACACCATGTTAGTATGTATGTAACAATGTTACCGAGTAAATGTCACACCATGGTATTCAGGGAGACGAAACACTCATGTACAGAGGGGCAGACAATAGAGATGCCGTGAATCTTCTGAACCTTTAACTTTCTACTGGGCTCCGACTGAATGCTAACAAGCTATCAAAAGCAGACACGGGGCGAGGAGCTGTGGGCTGACCTGGATGATCTGCGCCGCGCTCTCGGGCGTGCCGTGCCGCAGGTCCTGCCCGTTGATGGCCAGCACCTTGTCGCTGTTGCGCAGCTTGCCATCCTTTGCTGCCAAGCCGCCCGGCAGCAGGTCCAGGATGAAGACGCCCGGCTCCTCGGACTTGCGGATGAGTTTGATCCCCAGCGGTTCCGAGCGGTCCCTCTTCATCAGGGTCACTTGGATCACCGTGCCGAAGCTGACGGTGGGGGGAGTGGAGCCTGGGCCGGCCGGTGCGGAGGCAGTGCCCGGGTGGTGCTCGGGGCGTGGGTTGCGGGTGGAGAAGCCCTTCTCCTGCATGACGGTGAGGCGCAGCACTGGGCAGGAGCGGCGCAGGACAGCGACGGCACGGGCGTGCGAGATGCTGGCCACACTGATATCATTCACCTAGAAGACAAGGCGGCCTTTTCACAATGGCTTCACACAGCAGCCTGCTGACACGCCAGACTGCAAGCCGCTTAAGATGGACATGTTAAGACCAGGGCTGCACTATATCACGTTGCGATTATATGGCACATGCGCAATAATCACCATGACTTCAAATGGCGGGTGTAAACATTTGTCTGGTTAATCTGTATTTATATTATACAGATTAACTTTTTGGCATCACAATACACCTCCCATTAATAGTTTAGGTGTACTATTAATCTGCTTACCAAATTGTGGGTGCAAATAAACGTCCGTACTTCCCTAAATGCTGGCATCCAAACAAATCTTTACATCCATCATCTAAAGCCCCAGTGATTATTGTGCATGCTCCAAATAATCACAAGGTGATATCCTACAGCCCCAATTTAGACCGTTTCAAGCCATCAAAACATTCGCTACAAAGTCAAGGTGCAGGCAAACCTCATGACTGACAGCATGTGTAATTAAACTCTACTTTGCAATAGGAAGAGAGGGAAGCCTTTCAATAAGCAACTGATGTTTATCTCAACATGCACTAATAGCTTTTGGCATGAGACACCAGCCTACGTTTAAAAGAAAAAAAATAATAAAAATGTGTTCCTTTGGCGACCAATGGGCTGAGAGGATCGTAGTCACACTTCCACAATTCTAATTGGTCAGCGGAGAACAAGAGGCAGCCTGAGGCATTCCAGAGACTAATCTGAACCCATTCTGTCAGCTCTGTTTACCAGCGCGCTACATTCCAGCTCTGCCTGAAGGAGCAAAGTGAGAGGACTGGGGGTCAGGGGAGGGTGTCCAGCCCACGGCGGGGAGACTGCCGCTCACATACACGCGGCTCGTTTTCTTAGATCGAAACTAAAAGTGATTAATATAGACGCAAATATCAATGCAAATGCACACAAGGACCATCGTTCATCTTAAATTTTTAGCGTCCACAAAAACAACTGCAGTAATATGTTATTTCGATAATATTTTGACTGGGTTGTACAACTCATTGGGAACTACAGATTTGTATATCTGCTTCAGCACCAGGAGAGTGACCTACATAGTGTGTGCTAGAAACCTTCGCTGACATTACAAACTACAAGCATAAACATGCATATGAGGAAAAATAAATAAGATCTAAATGCAGGAGGTGTTGCCGACACTTCAGGACATAAGAGCTGCTGAGTAAGGCCTTGGCTGTGGCGTGCAGGCTGTGCAGGCAGTGCTCGGCTTAGCTGGGTTCTGCTGCTGTGTGTGCGTGTGGGACTGTGCAGGGTCAGGAAATCAGGACCATTTTATTTTGGGTAACTCCATCTAAAAGGGAGAACAGCTCCTAGTTATTGGCTGTAATGAGTTCCATTTCATCATGTTTACGTTAAAACTCCCCACGGCCAGGGTCTCTAAACGATAGTACCAAGTCATGGCAGGGTGCGAGACAGCTGCCAAATTTCTCTCTGCTTTTTGCAGGTGTAATATTTACCTAACCAAACAGTACAATAACTTAGGAGACACTATTGTCCAAAGTGATGTACAAGTGAACATTAGACAGTACCGCCTGCCAATGTCCCTGGAGAAAACAGGGTTAAGAGCCTTGCTCAAGGGCCTACTGGTGACTTCACTGTGAGCCATGGGATTTGAGTCAACAACCTACTGATCACAGACACAGAGTGCATAACCCACAAACCATAAGCTGCATACAATCTATCAAATAGGAAACGAGGCAAAGTGATCTACATGGGAGATGAACGAGGAACCGTCACTTCTGTAAAAGGGCCATGAACCAACGTGAAAGGCACTTTACAAAAATCACGGCAGCGACCCCCCTGCGAGGCTTGCTCACCTCCAGGATGTGGTCACCGGGGGCCAGCTTTCCATCACGAGCTGCCAGGGAGTCCCGTACGATGTCCTGGATGACAATATTCCCCAGCGGTGTGTCCTTCCCGCCAACCACTTGGATCCCTAGCTCCTCCTCTGGCTCAGTGCGGAAAATCTCGACCACGTTCGTCTCTGCCACCAGGCTGCATCTCAGAGGGGCATCTGGGAAGGTGGTGGGCAACTCTGTGTGTTCATACACACGCATGTACACAAAACAAAGGGGGCTGTCATTACACCGCCACACTGCTTGTGACGTCTTACCACAGACCCGAGGCTGTGTGTCACTGGTTTGGAATGAACAAGAGGGAAATCTTGTGAGTAAAGTACAGGGCAAGCAAGCGGGTACCTCAAACAGATGCCAAAAACGTGAGTGTGTCATCTCACAGAAAAATATTTAAGTTTGGTTTGGTACAGCAAACTGAAAACAGGAGATGGCCACACAGGCTTGCCCTGCCCTCTACCTCCTCTTGGGGGAGCTGTGTGTCACTGTGTTCCACTCCCTTTGCCTTGAGCTATCCATCCATCATCTGATTTTCATGCTTGCAGTTGCCTTGTGCTTTAAGAACAAAAATAATTGTCATATTTTCATAACTGACTCTTTAGTGGTCAAGCCAGCCCAGCTTATTTGCCAGGATCTTCCTTCAGTGTCAGACATGTCTGAGCTACAGCAGCAGTCACTGAGGGAGATGTGATATCTGACACCTGCCTGTCATATATGCAGGTTTTTTTATTACACAGTAAAATGCAGTTTTGTACTACATAAATTACACAATGGCTACCATCAACGCTTCTTCCAATCTTTTATCCGGCCATAAAGCGCAAGGATGGATAAGTGGCAGAAAGATGGATGGACGGACAGTCTTATGTGTTACAGATTGTAATTATTAAGCTGGGTACACCCCAAGCCGATGGCAATAATCTAGTGCCAACAAAGACCGACAAACAATAGTCTCCCTTCCCCTCCCATTGATTGTGAAAATTATCTGAAACACACCAGCACAACTAGAGGTGAGAGCTCAGTTGCATCAATTAGCTACGACACAGATTCAACATGCTCAACTGCACAAAATGGCTCCTAAGGGGACTAAAGCTCCCGTGTTTGACCATGCCAAACGAACACGAGCGACAGGCACTCATTGACTCGCACTGACAGCCCGAGTTTCCAATGGCCCAATATTGGCTTGGTGTGAAGCCAGGCTTCAGTCCCCTTGTTCGCTGCAGAGGAAGGCTGTCCTACCGTCCTCACTCTCCTCGAAAGCGGGGTTCACCAAGCCCGGCTCTCCAGGGCCTCGGGAGCTCCCTGAGCGAGAGGCCGGGGTGCCACCCGACTGCTCCACCTCCATCTTGCTCCCCTTCGGGTCATTCAAGGGGGGTCTCTTCTTCTTCTCAGACTCATCCCGCAGTTTCCTGAAGCCAGGACATCTAGGCAAGGTACAGAACAACAAAGGACTAAGAGGACCAACTGATACATACATACATATCATCGCTGTCCAATGACAAACATGTCTGTCCAATTTTTGACGATAAGTTATCATAGATAGACTATGCCCATTCTCCAGTCTATGGATAGTGTGTGATATCTAACTGACCAAGGAAAAGATGTTTTATGAAATCTATTTAACTAGTATTTATGTTCGTACTAGTTAACATTTATACTTATGATGGTCATTTGTATGGATTACTTCCACCCATCCATCTGCTGCCGCTTATCCGGGTCGTGGGGCAGCAGTCTAAGCAGGGATGCCCAGACCTCGCTCTCACCGGCCACCTCCTCCAGCTCCACCAGGGGAATACCAAGGCGTTCCCAGGCCAGCCGAGAGACAATCTCTCCAGCGTGTCCTGGGTCTGCCCCGGGGCCTCTTACTGGTTGGACATGCTCGAAACACCTCTCCAGGGAGTCATCCAGGAGGCATACTAGATAGGTGCCTCAACCACCTTAACTCGCTCCTTTCGATTTGGAGGAACAGCGGCTCTACTTTGAGCCACTCCCAAATGTCCGAGCTCCTCACCCTGTCTCTAAGGCTGAGCCCAGACACCCTGCGGAGGAAGCCCATTTCGGCTGCTTGCATCCGCGATCTCATTCTTCCAGTCACTACCCAGAGCTCATGACCATAGGTGAGGGTAGGAACGTCAATCGACCGATAAATTGAGAGCTTCGCCTTCTGGCTCAGCTCCCTCTTCACCAAAACAAAGCGGTGCAGCGTCCGCATCACTGCAATGCAATGTTTAATATATCTGCATATATCTTCCACATAGACATTTTCTTTTTATTATTAAGTGTCAAATTTTTTGACTCACTCATTCAGTTCTGTTCTTGTCATTTTGCTATTAATTGCAATTGTTCTCATCAGCTTCCAAAGGGATGATTGGTGTTTTATGCTATTGCTAAGGTGTTGCTAATTAAAAAGCACCCAATGGAATAACGTAAATTTGGAGATAAATGTTTTTCATTGAACAGTGATGATGCACATACATTTATTTACCAAGTGCTTTTATCCAGAACAAATTGAGAAAGCAGGGTCAGCCAGTCCTGAGAGCAACTGGAGTTAAGGGCCTTGTTCAAGGGCCCAGTGGTGAAATCTCTCTGCCCACCACAGGACTTGAACCAGCAACTTTCCAATCACAGGAACAGGGTCGTAACTAACTGAGCCACATGCCGCCCACCATGACTTATAAGGCTGGGGATAAACAGGAAAAATAAAAAGCCACATGGTGCCTTTTCACCAGTCAAGGGATGTGAAAAGCACCCTCACCCATCATGGCCCGGTATGCAATCCAACACGCATGTGTGGAGGGGCACGGGGCTTTGGCAGCCTCAGGGACAGAGCGAGGAGGGGAGTAGCTACTCAGGCCTGCTGTATTGCATTACAGGCTGGCAGGAAGGGGTCTGACCATCACAAAGCAGGGCAGGGCCTGACAGAAGCAGCCGGCTTACTTCACACCCTGCCTGTTTCCACAGTAGGGCTCCCAGTATCACCTCACAGGGAGTAAACACATCACAAGAATGCAAGCAATGTTACAAGAGAGAAAGACGCACAGAACAACTGAACAAGTCATTGGTTACGACAATTTCAAACACCAACAGCAAAGACGTCTAAATCCATGTTGCAGCTCTGCAGTTTCCGGAATGCTGACGAACTAAAGTATAATGTCAAAATGTGACATGACACAATAAATGTCTTCCAGTATCTCAGAAAACCAAACAACCAAAGAAAACAACCAAAAACTCCATTAAGTCTATCATTCTAAAACACCTCTTCAAAGATGGATTAAAAATTAATAATACTTGCATAAATCACATAATTTTTCATATCACAGTTCGCAATGCTGTACAACACGTGTTATGCTTACTGTGTGCATTGTGTACATGAGGAGAATCTTTGCCTTAATGTGCTTATTATAAGCACAAAAAATGCAAATATGTCACAGGCAAAGACCAAATACATGAGACTTTTGTTGCTTGGCTTTTAATGCACTTGCCACTATGGCTACCGCTGTGTTTATATTGTGGGATATTTTAGGGCAGAAATTCAGAAAAGAATGTCTGTATTGCTGTCTTTTACCTACTACTATCTGTAAAGGCCTGTACAGACAAAAAAAAAAAAAACTTGCAGCCACAACTTTCTTATCTTCCTGTAAGGTATGTACCAGATTATAAGGATATAACCAGATAATCTCTCAGCACGCTCCAAACAGGCATTCCTCCTTTACGTCTCAACTTATTAAAAACTCTCATAGAAAGATTTGGGATTTTAGAGAACCGATAAATGAGAAGCAGCAACAGGAACAATTTCAGCTGATTAAAGAATCTTTTCATATGAATAAGTCATGGATGCATGCACTCCTGATGCAATGCTGCACAAACTGGTTCACAGGAAAGAAGTAATGTGTTGTTCCACGCAAGTTGTGTTCCACGCATGTATTTACTGTTCCAATATGAAAAGCAGAAGTTATCTAACAGGCTACTCTGGTTTCTTGGGTGATAATATTCTCCCACTTTTCCTTAGACAACTTCCTATAATAGGACTGCCACTAACGACTATTTTTCTATGGATCAATCTATCGACTATTTTACTGACTGGTTGACTAATCTAAACTATTAATTTTCCTCCAGAAAATTAAACTGACCATTTAATTTAAGTTAATCTTATTTGACAACAATAAACTGTATGTCAATGCAGGGCTTTAGATAATGTACACCGGCTTTTCGGCACTATACGCACATATTCGGCCACTTTTCGATAAGTACATTAGTAGTATGCCTAAAAATTTATGAGATGCATATTATAATGTCTGTATAAATTCGGTGTCTTTATGCTTGTTAAATCTGGTTAGCAGAGCACCATATGCTACCGTGTTGGTAAATCATGGAAGCAATACGTACGTACGTCGCGGTGAAGAGAGGGACAGCATAGCAACAACATCTTCTAAAAGAGGAGATTCTGTGGTTAAACTAGGTACAAAGACATTGGTGGGGTAGCAGCACTTTTTGCTGATTAAAGTCAGACATGTTTTCTGGTAAATATAGCTTTCATTTTTATTTCAGTTAACGATTTTTAAAATTCGTTTCCATTTCCCTTTCAGTTTTATTTTACGTCCCAGCAATAATAATAAACATTGCCTACTCTGGCGGTCTATCATACGCCACTGCGCCCGTTGGTTTCCTCTTCAGGTGCTCATGGCATAGCGCTAGTGACGGCGTGGCATACCATCGAAACTTTACAGTGTAAAAGCACCTTTTTCTTTAGTGATCATTTGAACTACTCCCACATGCAGTGATATTAAAGGAAAACATTTGTTATAACGGATTGAAGCATTTCATAAATCATAAAGGTAATTTCATTCAAATAATTAGAAAAGACGCCAAGATTTAAAAGATTGATAGATGCATTTTCAGCGTCGACGTCATCGACTACGTCAAGTAATCGCGGCAGCCCTACTTCCTAATTAGCAATACATGCTGATCTTGCCTTTATATTAGTGGTCTGCCAGTCCTCACTAAAACAAATAAGCTACATTTAAGATATTTAATGTAGGTTGAGAGACACGAATGTAGAGGCTGTTCCAATAAGCTTCTGACAGACACCCTGGATGATTTGACGACCCATTACAGGACACACACAATAGGCAATTGAGAAACGCCAGTTCAGCCAAATTACACATCTTCTAGTAAACTGCACACAAAGAGCCAAGACAGGAATCAAACTTAAAACCCTCGAGGTGCAAAGCCACAGTGTAACCCATTGAGCCACCATTGTGTTATGATTCTTTATTCTTAAATACAATGAATTTCTAGCAGACCTCTCTTTTTGTAAAAATGAGCATTAGCTTAAGTACAGCCAAAGGCAACAGACAGAGCGTTGGCATAATACCTTCCTGCCACTGCTGGCTAACTGTAGGGCAAATTTAAAATCATACAAACATTCCAGTGCAACTGCAGTGATGAGACAGGCCTGGTTTTATTGCTGTACATTTGAGGTCAGAGGGCGGTTGTGAGAAAGGCTGCACAGGCACTTCCCTCATTCCCTGGGACGCCTCACAGGAGGAGCAGGGAGAGTGATGTGGGCCTGACAGGACACTGGGTCCCTACAGCATCCTAATACCAAACAGAAGATGCAGATGTATCGCATTCCTCAGGCATGAAATCATTCACTCTAAATTCAGATAAAGCAGAAAGCAATTTTTTTTAAAAGGCATAGTTATGTTCAAATTCAACAATCATTCCCTTCTATTCACTGTGGCATCCCTATCTGGATAGAGTATTTGGGGAAAGTCAATGTTGAGAACAATCTTCCGGACCAACACAGGGGTGAACGAACTTAAGCACAAATGTTGCAAATTCTGTCTAGATAAAAGCCTCCAACAGAAACTTCCAGAAAAGTGTCTGAAGATTATATATAGTTATCTACAGTTTTTCAAAGGACCCCATAAGATGATGGCAACCTGGGGTGACCTGAAGTATGCTCCATGGGATCTGAGAAGCTTCACAAAGTTTCCGTTTGCTGAGGGGGGAAGAACTGTCTGCAGTTCAGAAGCCATTCATGTTATTCACACAACAGGGTGCGATCTGGCACTCCTTTCCTGTTACATATATGAGGAAGAAGGGCCAAAGATATGCTTAGGTTACACAGTGCTTGAAGGCTCAACAGCAGGATCCAGTACAGTAGCCTCAATGGATACTGATCTCTTCGGTTCCCATAGAAGCAGACAACGGAGAACGTAAGGTGTCACTCAAGATGAGGCTCTTGAGGCTTTTGTTGATGTTATGTAATGAAGTACAGCAATGACAGCATGCATCTGTCGCCGTTTTTGCAGTTTCCTTTGAGAAAGACCTTAAGCAAATACAAAACGGAGCAGGCTACAGTAGCAGCATGTAGCTAAGCAGCCAAGAGAGGCTTTAAGACGATTCACAAAAAACCTCAAACTTGTTTTTACATGTACTTAATGTCAAAAGGCCAAAGGCAAAATACTCTATTTAGAGCTTATATTTACAGCTATAGCTGCAGCACTTCTTACAAGATTAAAATCGAGATCTGTGTGTATCAAGTTGTTCAACCACAATTTTTTTTTTTTTAAACTTTGTTGAATACAGGGGTGTGAGACTTATTTATTAGTTTATTAGTGCTGGAAATGACATCAGGTGAAGATAATTAACACTGGTCTGACCTGACAGCACAGGACAAAGGAGGGAAATTAAAATATGGAAGAGGGAGCTGTGCTTGTATGAAGCTCCTACTTGGTTAAGTTTATCATTTCATGTGTTTTTACTATATTCATTTATGTACAGGAAGAGCGGGCTGTGAACAAAGGTCATTGTTTGTGTAGCCCTGTCCGACCGGCTTATCAAGGCTTGTCCAAAGTTTAACAGGCAGAACTGTAGTGGCGCCAGGTCACAAGCTGTATGGTATGAGTCTCCCCAGCAGGCCTGGCAGATAAGTAGCAGTTAAAAGCACATGACATTACTGCCCAGGCAAACACGAAGCTGGGCAGAGGCAACTTTGAGAGCAGACAGTTACAATGTAATCAATGAAAACTGCGTGTTTCAAAGACAGTCAGTACTCACCATTTCAGTCTAAAAGCTACTTCTCCTTACTGAAAATAAAGCTTTCTATATCAAGAACAGAAGTGGACAAAAGTTATTCCATATAAAAAGAAAAAAAGATGCATGTTTATTCAGCACGTAACACATAAAATACATTTCAGCATATTCAGGCAAGTACTGTCGAGCAATGTGTGGCTCTGCAGGTTAGAACTCATGTGCCCATCATCAAAAAGTCACCAGTTCAAATCCCATCTCTGGAGTGATCATCTCAAAGCTGGGCCCTTAACCCCAACAGCTCCAGGGGCCCAGCACAAACGGCTGACCTGGCACCCTGACTTCAAGCTCTGCTCCCACCTGTACACGTCTGTCTCTCACTGGAGAGCAAGTTGGGATATGCAAAGAAGGAAATGTCGTTGTACTTGCCCCGGGTATAATGACAATAAAGAGATTCTACTCCAAAATACTACTGTGCTATAAAGCTGTTTTCCTCCAGTAATTTTTCACATGTGAGAACTCCTTGAGTAATAGATTGGGGGGGGGGGCAAGAAAAACACAGTATGCACACAGACAAATAGAAGTTAAATAATGAGCATGACACAATTTAAGCTCAGCCTTACAGGTAGCAATTTTCTATATTTTTCAAATATTGTACATAAGCATGTCTCAAACACCAAAACCTTCATTAGCGGCATAATGGATAAAATATTTAGAATGTATTCTTTATCAAACAAAGTCCTGCATAAGCCAATTTATTTTTCTCCGTCATAGGCAACTTCGACTCCAGCTAAAAAAAACAATTTAGCAGATCAGAAAGCCATTTGCAAAAAGCACAATTGTACTTTGCTTTATTTGCTGAAAAGCTATGTAATAAAGTTACATCTCTTCTTTGTCACTGGTTATAAAAGAACTACTTCCAACTTCACTTGTACTGCAAGATTCACTTGCAGTACAAGTGTCATGGTTTCAACAAGGTCCAAGCAATATCTTTCCTTTTAACAATGCATAAGAGGCAGGTCCAGCCAATATCTGAAGGTTATTTATACTTCATGAGGTGCAAATAGGATTCTATCAATATTGCCGATTCCCAAGTTCCAAAACAAACATTTACAGCATATAGCAGACGCCCTTAACCAGAGCAACTTGCATAAGTGCTTTGAAGTCACCACCAGTAAACTTTTTAGTAAGTGAACGTTTCATTATCAAAAACAAAAATGTGATTACCCGTTTTCTATTTTACTGTCAGCATGTGTTAATTAAAACACTGCTTTAAGCTTTAGAGATCAGTGGCTCCCTTTACTTGCGAAAAGTGTTTCCACTTTAACACCCTACCGCTTACCGGCCATTTTTCAGGATCAAATTTCTTGGTTTGTCTAAAACAATGGGACACCAAAAGGAATTTTGAGCACTCAATGTAAAGCTCCTTACAGAAGAATCAGGAACGTGAAAACAGGGTGGTGAGTTTTACTGTGTGTGACCTGACTATACGTATGACAGGAAAGGTACAGTCTTCCTTAGAAGAAGTTAATAACTGGGAATACAATTTAGCACCAACTAAATCCATCCAGCCACATTCCAGCCACTCATGAGAAAACGGGTTTCTCCTGAACTGTATAGAGAAAATCTAAGTGATCCTGGATATGGATAAAGTGATATCAAATTAAATTTTTATTGCTTGACTAAACTAAACTAAGCTAAATTAAATCCGATTAGGTCAGCACTTTGGACAAAATCATAAATAATACATAGAAGTTTATAAACTGAAGACAAAATAATAAGCTTACTATTTTATAGGTACTCTCACGTTTAAACGAAAAGGTTCAACGGTTTGCAAGGCCAATCTAAACCCTTGCCTGTAGGCCAGGGGTGGCCAATCTTATCCGCAAAGGGCCGGTGTGTATGCGGGTTTTCGCTGCAACTCCCTAATTAGAGTACTAATTAGAGGGCTGATTGGCTGAAGAGTCCTCACACCTGGGTTTGAACAGCTGACCTAAAGGTTATCCCAAAAA
>JAAGVU020000038.1:6745674-6781559 GCA_011763525.2 Mormyrus iriodes | reverse complement strand
AGCTGACCTAAAGGTTATCCCAAAAACCTGCATACACACCGGCCCTTTGCGGATAAGATTGGCCACCCCTGCTGTAGGCCCTCTTCTCTGAAAATGCAAATCAATCGACAAAGCATAAATCATTATGGAAAGGAAGTAAGTCTAAGAGTAACAATTAAAACAGATTTAACAGCTGCATTTCCCCACAACTCCATGAATCCTCTGATCTCACCATTGATCTTAATGTACACTTTATTACAGCACATTAAACTAATCTGAAGCAGTAGATTTATTAGATGACAAAGCAGTAATGAAATGACTTTTACTGATACCTATAGGTATTCACACAGACTCATATTTCTATGGGGACCTTAACCCCTACCCAGCCCTTAACCAAAAGTAACCAAACAAAACCTCATCCATAAGTAACCAAACAAAATACATGACTTGAGGCATCTGTAGTTTTTTGATTACAGATTTTCATAAAATTGAGATTAATATTACATGGACCTGAAAAATGAAAAATCCCCCCCCCACCCCAGACTGCCATAAAACCTATTACATAAAAAAATTCAGGTTAAATACAATGGTGCGTAATAACGAATGCATGCACTAAAGACACGCTTGTGGAAACTTTGCGCAGCTTCAGCAGTTTGTCGGTTCGAGGTTCAGTACAGTACGTCGTTATATTCATTATTACTGTATTGTTAGATACTGTATTATTATGTTTAAGATGTTTTAGTGTATTTGGAAGTGTTTAGTAAGTGTTTTATATGCACAGAAAGGCAAATACCTATAGTATATAAGAACTGTACACATCTGTTCTGACTAACCTACAAATGTGGCTTAAAGACAGGCCTAGGGAATGGATCACGTTTGTAACCTGAGGACTGCCTGTACTGAACACGGCCTTCTATCTGGCCGGTAGCTGGGAGGAAACAAACAGACTGTCTGGGGAGCTCCTGAGGACCAGGCTGGGTTAAACACCTGCCAGATGACCTGACCTTCAGTGCCCGACACCCATTCCATCCTTCACGTGTCCTTCACATCACACACCACTCCCTCCTGCCCCCATTCCCTGGCCAAACCGCTCCCCCATTCCCCAGCGAAACCCCCCACCCATTCCCCAGCCAAGCCTCCCCTCACCTGTTGAGCAGGTGTGGCTGCAGCTCACAGCGCTGCATCTGCTGCCCGCACAGGGGCTGGAAGGGGCACAGGACACCCAGCTTGTCCAGCAGGTTGCGCACCAGCAGGCTGGAGGGCCGGCACTGGGCCAGCTGCAGGCGCTGCCGGTCCACGGGACAGAAGTCCTGCTCGCGCAGGAAGCTGCCCAGGCACTGGTAGCAGTACGTGTGGCCGCACGGGGTGTCCATGGGCCGCAGTAGCGGCTGCAGGCAGATGTGGCATACCAGCTCATCGTCTACCTCGTCCCGGTACTCGTACAGGTGGTTCTCCTGTGTGCTGTGGGTCTGACCGCAGTCTTTGCAGACCTGCGCCCAGGTGAAGCTCGGCATCGAGGTCCTGGACTCCGTCATGGCGGATGGCAGCAAGGATCTAGTCCAACTCCCTCAGCTCAAAGAAATCAGTGCGTCTTTATATCCTTCAGGTCTCCTTACCACCTCTGCTGCCCCAGATTTCTACTCCAGCGAGTTACAGCATCGATCCATTCAGGCAATAGGAGATCCAGAAGCTTCATACTCCAGGCTGATTCATGCCGGACTCCTAAAACAGACAGACGCATTTCAAAAATGTGGCTCGAATGAGATTTTACCCCCGGCTCACGGTCCGGCTACAGGAAATTACACATTTCCTTCGGGTCTGATTGTGGCCGTTTCCTCTTTGCTCGTTTCCTTCTTGGTCAAACTTTATCCTTAAACAAGCAGCACAACTAAACCCCACAGAAAAGCCAGGAATCAAAAGCAACGTGAGACCAACAATGACCCACAACACACTAATCTGGGTGGTTAATTACACCCCTACTCCAACTCAGCAGCAGGTTACTTTGTTTCCACTGAGGTTAAAAAATAATAAATTTAAAAATAAAAAAACACCATGCCTCAAACTGCCTAAATTAAAAATACAAGCATCCCTTGGAGTATTGACTACTTAAGAAAAACAGAGACAAATGATATGTGCATTAGTAACCGATAAATTTATATCGTAAAGTCCATCAAATGACAATAAGCAGTTACCAGAGTCTCCACTCAGAATGACTGTTCCCTGCAGCTCGACAGTTGAGTGAATGATGCACATTATTTCATTCAAATCATTCAAAATCGTCTAATGAAATCTGAAAGATAAATGAAGGGCTTAAAGCTTATCACGTGGCTATGGTAATTAAAGCAGCAGTTCCCCCCAACATCCCAAAAGCCTCGATGAGCACGTTTCCACACACACACGTGCACAGACTTAAACATGCACCATCCCTTCACCTTACCTGCAAGCCAAACTTTGCCAAGGGCAGCGACCAGAGGCGCTGGCTGCTAATATCCCCCTGTCCTGGCATGCTCCCAGCACCGCGCTGGCCACCCGCCGTGTTGGAAACGATTAGACAGAGCCCTCGCGCTTAGCCCCAGCACCGTGCTCCCGCTCCGTCCGTCACCGGCCTCATTCTGCTAACCTTGAACATGAGCAGCAGCATAACGACTTCACCGTGTGGGTGAGACTCCCTTGGCTAAGCTGCTCCTCTGATGGAAACGAGAACACTGCGCCTCCAGCCCCACGCCTGTGTGAGGGAGGGGGGCGCGTGCGTGTGCCTGTGTGTGTGTGTGTGTGTGTGTGTGTGTGTGTGTGTGAGTGTGTGAGTGAGTGCACGCGCGCGCAGTGGACACCCTGACAGCCAGGTGCACTGTGGGAAAGGCTCATTTGCATGGCTGCCTAGTGACACTGGCTGTGGAAGGCAAGGTGCTCAGCACGCTGGCAGGACCCTGTTTCAGGCACTGACCGCTAATGCAGCTCATAGAGTCTGGTACTTACCAGCCACAGGACTTTCCCACTTTATTACTGAGCGACTACGTATTTTTATTATGACGGCACTGACCACCTCGCATTTCACTGCAGGTTATAGTCTGACTGTGTACCACTGCTAATTCAAAGCAATACATTTTTTTTCTCCACTTTTCCATTTTTAGATAACAGTTACATCCACACTTTTGCAACTTGTTGGGGAAAAAAAAACACACATAAATGGGCAGAAAGCCATCCGCATGCTTTTTAAATTACCCTCAGATAAACCTGGAGCGCTGCTAAGGCAAGGGAGGGTGGGAAACAGGGAAGAGAGATTAGATGGAGAAAAGAAGAACAAACAAAATGAAAATGGGTGGAGATGGAAAGGGAGAGGAGAAAACAGAAAGAGAGAGGAGAAAGGGGATCCTGCACTGCTAATCCCACAAGACACATGCAGGATGCAGCGTGTGGTTTCGTTAACCGTTTAGCCACTGGCTTCAATTTCAGGCACATACTAAACTGAGACAGTTCAGCCATAAGGGGAGAAAAAAACATTATAAATTCTTCCACATCTTAACTATGTTTAACTTTTAGAATTAGTGATTAGGCTTATGTTCGAATTGCTTCAAAAGCATGTTAAAAACCCATCCTCATTTTTCAAGGATTCTTAAAATAAGAATTTCATAAATAATAATGAATTGTAAAAAAGAATCCCATAGAGAGACTAGGGGAGTCAATTTATATTAAGTAGGGGTCATTAAAAAACATTACTTACTGCTATGAGGATCCATACCATAAAAAAGTAACACAAAAGGGCTGTAGTTGTTCATTATATATATAAAGGCACGAGAAAGGTACATTTCTGATGACACACTGATGTCTAACATTACACTCCGCTGGCCCATCGCACGGATTAGATAGGCTTTCAGATTACAACCATGTGGGATCCTCTGTCAATCCTAAGGGCCTGTTTGACTGGAGTGAATGAAACATCTCTCGCACAGGCTACCTGCCTCTGGCATTTACTAACAAAAGCATTCTCTTAGCAGAGCTGAGATAGTGTCATTAAACGGCATATACAGTAAACTTTTCACACACACACACAACAAAGCACAGAGTCAGTTTATCATATTCTAAACTATGTGAAACATCTACAGTGATTTACACGTGTCATATAATAGATTTACTGTGTGTCATACGTAAAGCTACATTGAGGACTTAACAGTGCTTTTCTTGATATGTTTCGACTGTACCTCTTATTTTCATTGACCAGGATGCTTAGAAGGAAAACAACCACCAAAGAAAAGATACTGCAATCAGGCGTGTAGGAACCAGGAGCCCGTGTCCCCCAAATATTTAATCTGGCTTCATTCATCCCCCGATATTGCACAGACCTTTGTACTTGAATAATTAAGTTATGCCCCCCCCCCCCAATATCAAACTGTATCCTTTGCCCTTGACTGTAATTCTTAATAATACATACACTACACCTTTTAGCACATAAAAGCATGTCACCTGCTTTGTTTCACTGCACTGGGGGCCTGAGGTTTCTGAGGTTAAGTACTCAAACATGACCCCCATGCAGTAACAATGAAATGCATTCTGTAGGTTTTACTGTAAATAACTGAAGGACGCATTTACATTAAATGTTATTTGTGCCCAGGCTGAAGCCATAGGGGCTTTTTTCTAAATGTGTTAGTACTGTTTGCTTTCCTATTTTTACATCAGAACTTTCCTTGTGATATGAAGAAAGTATGATTCAGAGCCAGGGCGCCGCGCCCGCTTAGCAAAGGCAGCACAAAGCAGGCAGTCAGAGCCCTGCCTCCTGACCTTGCCTCCCTGCACGGTTCGCCCGTGCCACCGCGCCTCCCCCAGCCCGCGTGCGCTCCCATCCCACCCGGACTGGTGTGCGCCTTCGCGGCCTCCCTGGACAGCCGCCAGACCGGGAGGGCCTTGCACAAGGCACAGGCATCTCCATTACGACAACGCGGCCGGATTAAAACAAACAGAACGGGGGGCCTCTATAATCCCGCCACTGTTCCATAGCGAAGCCCCCGTGTGCGGGACGGCGTCGCCTGGTAGCGAGCAGGCGGCAGAACGCTCTTACCCAGGCGCCGACTGTCCGTCGGAAATTAGGCCATTTTCCCGGTTGGCCGGCCTTTCGTCCCAAACGCCCGTATAATATGATACATATGATCGCGATCTGCAAAACATACGAAGGGGGCCACCGCCTTCCTGGTGAGCGGCGAAACAACAAATTGGGGTATCTTCACAGTCCGCCTGTGCTCTCACCTCAGCGCTTCCGACATTTCCCGCAAAAGTAACAAGTCAACAACATAAACTGCGTAATATACAGCCTGGCAAGGGTTTGACAAGCTTTATATAACTTTAAGTAGTCATCTGTCATTATGCTTTCATGAACTGACTAGATACGGTCAAGGATCACGGCGTTGTTACGTTTGTATTTAAAATGACGGAATATCAAATTAATACGGCCTTTTCGTTAGAAGGAGACGATTAGTGCAATAAACAAGTGCGTGCAAACCACTGTCTGTATATCTATGTCTCTATATGCTTCAGCAGCAGAGGATGGGGCGGGGACATGACGCACCCCCTCTGCCCCCATGGACCACCTGAGGAAAATCCCCTCCCCCGGCCATAAAAGGTTACAACTTAATGTCTCTGGAGAGTCGTGTAATTATTAATTCCATTCAATTCTGAACCATTAAATATTAAACGGCCACCAAAACGTCAAGGTTAGAACAGCAGCGTGGACTCCGCTCCACGGCGCGAGGCCATCTTATTTTATTAAGGCGGCTGTGGATATTAACCCACAGCTTCAAACATAAACTAAACAGAAACAGAATCTCAATAAATGTATTTCTTACTGTAAAAGTAGTCCATTTACTTGGAATCTGACACCAGTATATAAATACAGTCTCCTGAGAAATATGGATAATGTAACATACGTGCTACCAAGGCAAATATTTAATCGAAACGTGATCGAAACGATAAAAAGGTGAATGGGCTGGATTATATAACACACGTTTACAAAAAAAAATGCGTTCAAGTTCGTAAAAATGAGTAAAAAGCCCAGCCTCAAATTCTAACAAAACAAAGTAACTCGTCTTACCTGAGAGGTACTTTCCGGAAGTAATAAAATATCCAAAAAAAGAAGCACTTAACAGTATAAAAACCGCCGAACACACTTCCCGCCGTTAATTCTTCGATCCGGACGGCCGCATTTCTTTATAACCGCGGGTTTGCCGCGTGCGGTCGCCGGGTTTCGTGCGCCTTGCTTTCGGTGCCCGACGCCGCCGCGCGCCAGGTGAGCAGTCGGTTCTCCGCCGCGGCGCCGCGCAGGATCTGACGTGCGCGCGCAGGAAGTCGCGCCAGGTGATGTTCGCGTGGAGCCGCTCAGTTTCTGCAGCGCGCCCAGCGCAAATCAAAAAAGCGTTCGAGTTCCACGAATATTCACCTATCGTGAGCCATCGGAAAATGTTTTCATACATTATGCCTTATGCTATTGCTTTATTGTATTTACTGTCTTTGTATTTTTAGTTGTATGTTTGAAGTCATGGCACCACCTGCTCCAAAAGAAATTCCTTGTACTTCTTTCTACTTGGCGAATGAAAGATTCTGTTTTTGATACATTACATCTCTGATCATTTATTTGTGCGCCAATGATCAATAATAAACAACGGGGATATAAAAATGAATTTGCTTGCCAGCTGTGAAAGGCATCATGCATTGTCTGTTCATTTGTCTGGCCCCAATGGTCAGTAATAAACTATACGGATGTACTAAAACGCGTGTGCTTGTTTCTGCGTATGTGAGATTCTGTCATTTTCCCCTTGTGGATTTTGAGTTTTGACACTTAAAATTATATTTCATATTATATTATAAGTTATATTGCAGAACGTAGAAGTCTTCTATGTGATCGCATTTCTCGAATCAGATATTATTGTTCTCCAATACTTTATCACTGTCTGACATTACTGCAAAGTTATGAAAAACTTTAAGGGGATAACTGATAAATATAGTTGCCAATCCATCTTTTAATGCTTATGTTGAGCAGGAACGTGGTGGGCCTGGTCTGTCCAAGACAGCATGGGGCATAAGGCAGGGGTACCTCACGATCGGGATGTCAGGCCATCGTGGGGCACACATTTTGGAGACTTTAGAGAACCATTTGGCATGGCAGGAGGAATCCCAAGCACTGAGAACAGGAGCAGACCGTAACAGGGCGGGGTCTTCTGAGGGGGCAGCAGCTTAGCAAACCGTCAGTGTCACCAGGCTGACATCCTTTTACTGTTGCCACCCTCTAGGCTCAGGTTTTTTCTCATTTTTTTCTCACTATTTTCACTGAAGCTTTCCCTGGGTGTCCCCTGACCCACCAGGCACATCACCGTCTGGTGCAGGAACTGCAAAGCCTCACACTGCAAGTCCCTCCAGCGAATAGTGAGGACAGCGGTACAGGTCACAGGAAGCTCTCTCCTCACCCTCAAGGACATTTACAATAAACGCTTGCAGCAACAGAGAACACTCCATCACACAGGACACCCTTCCCACCCGTCAAAGAGCCTGATCACACCCCTCTACATTCGGAAAAAGGTTCCGGAACATTCTGTCTGCCAGCACCAGGCTCTGTAATAATGTTTCCCTCCAGGCTATCAGACTTATGAACACCCACCTACCCCATAAAAGTTGATAAGAAAGGTGTCCAGCTGCATATTAACACTGTAATATTATTTTTCACTGCTTATATGCACTTACCTGTTACTTGTACTATTTCACCACATTGCCGTGTACTGTTATCATTGCTGTGTGCCGTTATGTATTGCTTTTTTCTCCAGTATTTATTGTTCAGCATTTATTGTTAAACTGTCCTTTGTTCTAGCAGTTTGATGCTCTGCAGAAATGTTGTTTCATTTCGTGCATGTGGCATGACAATTAAGTGACTGGACTTCAGAATCAAGGCACCTTCCTACTGATTGGGAATTGATGGCCCAGTTCTAACCCAGACCAAATAGGTATTTCTATTTTTGATGGTCGTTTACACAGTTCATGCATAGTTAAAATACCGGGAACATTTCCAGTGTTGCTAATGTAAAGTATCCCCATAACATGATTAACAGCAGGGATGATTCTTCCTCCCATAATGCTTAGCATTCCTGTAGAAGTGATGTCATTCGAGCTTGCCTCTTATATTTTCACCTGATAATTTAGGAGCTTTTATACCAACGTCTTGGCTTTCAAATTGCTTAGTAACAGCTTAGCTATTGCTTTCTTCTTGCGATCCTGCAATACCATCTGTGTTTCTAATGCTATGTTTTTTTGTTGCCTGAGAGCTTAATCCTTACTGGGGATGCAACGGTAACATGTGGTGGTTAAGATGATGGAACAATAGACCAAAACGGCATTTCAATCTATTTGTGTAAAATCAGCCTTTTCATTTTTAATGAAGACAGTGGTGGAACAGATGAAGACAAGTCCTAGGCTATTAGGTTAAAGTTTAATTTAGATTCCTGACCTCCAGCTCTGGTTTACATGTAAACAAAACAAAAATAGAACCAACATCTACAGATTCTTGCCGAGTTACAGTGTTAGACCAGCACACACTGCCAGAGCTACACTGCAATTCCAATGAGCCAAGCTAATGCCGTTCCTCCTGAGAAATTCCGTCATTTGTAGTTTTGCTTATGGTGGTGGAAAATGCCGTCTCAGGCACTGCACATTCCAGATACTGGGTTGAGAGCTCATGCATGAGCGAGGCAGCCATAGCATATAGGTGGCATCATTTTTATGCTCATCAAACCATTGATAAACCATTCAGATCACTTGAGACCGACACTGTATATGGAGCTATTCCTGTCCCATTCAGACAGAACGGCTTCACGGCAGGATCTGTGTGATTACCCAGTATGGTTTTGGATTTATCCATATTTACCTATGAAGTTGAGCTACTGGAACCTGTTGTCAAGGAAAACAGCCACACTGTTGGAGCAAATCCCACACTTACTCATCTGCTTCTTGAAAACAGGGTGACACATCTAATTTAATGGCTCCCACTATTCAGTATTGTAAATAGAAAAATATGTTTTTAGGCAGTTAAGCCTACGCATCCCTCTCTTTGCTGTACTTGATGAACCTGCTTGCTCACACCTTGAATTGACATCTACAATAAACTGATTCAGAGCTACTTGTCCTTTCCTTACTTTTTGAGCACATGCATGAACATCAGTCCAGAAGTATACACCTTCATCCACATCGTATAGTTGATGTGGTTTCTCCATCAGGCCTCTATAGCGTCATTCCTGTTACTCATGCAGCATCAGAAAGTTCAGCAGACCTTGTCATTAAAGCACCTCCCAAACACGCCCCAGCAGAGTTCTGATACCTCTTTATCGTACTGCCATATTAAAAAATCAGCTATCTTAGCCTGCCCAGCAATTGTATACGTGACTCTAGACTGAAGGGTTCTTAACTGTTTCATTAACCTATGTTGTTAATTCAAGGTTTCCCATTATTTTGTAAGTTACCTCTAGTTCTCAAGCTGCATACTGTGCGACTTGTATATAATTTAATTCCGTCTGCTTGAAATTCCTCCATTATTCAATCTCACCATTCTAAGGGCTCTCTGAGAGGGTAACTGCTTCATTTGCAAGTTGCAGCTAATAAGCTTATTGGCATCAAATAAAGTCATGAGATCCGAAATAGAGTGATGTAACAGGGAACAGTCTGCGTTCAGGTGATCCTGTCCTTTGCAGGAGCCTGAGAACTCCTCTGTCCAGTGATCCCAAAGTTCCGCCTTGGTTCCGGACAGCGCATTCTCTCTGCCAGCATGGCATTTCATAAATGCCACTTTCACTTCTCGGGTTCTTTGTCTATAAACACTCTCAGCTATTGATCTTCCTGTTTTCATTGTCTTCCTACCTACCTGAATGAGGTGTCTTACTCTCTCAAGATGAGGTTGTATTATCTGTATTTATATGAACGCAAACAGGATGCACTATTTTAAATATTTAAAACAAAAAAAAACAATAAATATTGACACTGGGCCCCTGGCATTCACAGGCACAGGATCTCTGGCATTCACAGGCACAGGATCTCTGGCATTCACAGGCACAGGATCTCTGGCATTCATAGACACAGGATCTCTGGCATTCACAGGCACAGGATCTCTGGCATTCATAGACACAGGATCTCTGGCATTCACAGGCACAGGATCTCTGGCATTCACAGACACAGGCCTGAAACAGTCACAAACACATCAATGTCGAAAATCCCATCTGCCTTTTCAACATAAGTCCACGTATGACTGATTATAGAGACTTACGCTGGCAAGGCTATCCATTCATTCACGTGTGCATGCTCCAGACATGTGGTCACCCTCCACCCAGCTCTTTGAAATGAAGTGATTAATTGTCATTGTTGACACACCAAAGCACACAGTGCACAACAAGGAAATGTGACCTCTGCATTTAACCCATATGTTGCAAGCCCTTGCTAAAGTCCTCCTTGTGACACCTATACAGTGAGAATCGCTTTGCCTTCCATGTCTTTCATGGAACTGATGACCTCTCATTAATCTAATTTCATAAAGTTGTGCTTCTGATTAGCTGACGAGCTGCAAATGAATCACATTGATATCAGATGAGATGTGATTCACAAACGTAAGCACGCCTACAGAGTCTGATGAGACATTATCAAAATATGCCTGGGCAGTAATCAGCTACGATAAAAAAACCTTTTCATGGAGATGTCTCACCTATGGAAGCAAACCTTCACATTGTTTTGTACATACAGTCTCACCCAAATAACACAACACCTCAGTCTAACCAAAGGCTGGCTTTTGGACCTGCCTAACCAAAAAAAGTCATTCTCTCTAAACATAGAAGTTATGTCACTCCACATTCACTTCAGCTTGAACAGCTTGAAGACTTTAAATCAATGTATTCTGTCAGTCTAGTAAGGGATAGTTTTGAATACAATATTTCTTTTATCTCTTTCTCCAGTTGGCCCGGTGTAACATGATCTCCACTCTCACATGTTGTACCACATTTAGCTACAACCACTATATTAAATTTCAGAATAATTGAATAATTATCACCTGTGGAATAGATGTAACTGGAATCATTTACATACTCTGCCAAATTATCAGAGTCACATGACAGTTCCCAGTTTATGTATTTGTCATGTTGTTTGCTGCGCTGGTTTGCCTTCTAAATGTTGGAGTTTTTACGCATTTTATTTATGTTTGTTTGTTTGTTTATTTACTTATCTCTAATATTTATTTTGTTTGCTTATTTACATACTTCTTTGTTCGTTTTTATTGGTTTGTCTATTCATTCGTTTATTTGTTATTGATTTTTGTCTATTTACATCATACTTATGCATATCTTCATTGCAGCACCTTGGTCCTTGTACCAATTATCACCTAAGTGTCAGGCTGTGAGACACGCAAATAAGAATTTCACTCTCCTTTACCACATCCTGTACTATATGACAATAAATCTTGACTCTTGAATCTTGAGTGTGTCTCTTTGGCGAGTGCTATGGAAGAATAGTGTTTACGAATCAGAACACCTGGAGAGACTGCCTCTTCTCGTGCATGGGTGTAACCCCACCCTCCCAATAGCCAGTGGGAGTGAACACACCTAGGAATAGTTAATACAGACATTCATGCAGTGAAAAGCACAGATCAACAATGTGACATAATGTGATGCTCTTGTAGAAATGGACCATTCTCTGAGAAAGAAATGTCCTTGTATATGAAACATTATTGCAACTAACACTACAAAAGCCCAGTATTACCCTGGTTCTTATCCCAGCTGCACTTGGTATAATCATTTCAGTTTAATTTTGCTTCCCTCTGCCCAACTCCCTCCTTATCACAGTCCCACACTCAGTTATACAATTTAGTATTAGTCTTTCTTTTCACATTGCCACATTTACAATTGTAATCATGTACACTTTCACGCTAGGAGACTTTTATGCACAAGAAATATGCCGTGAAGCAGAACACTGAACAGGTCCTTCTATGCCTTTTCAGATGAAATAGGCTGTACCAGTTCAAATCAAATGAACATCTTGGACCACAGAGGTTTACAGACACTTTGCAGCATGTTTGGCTAATGCTGTATTCGTATATAGCAGAATGAATGGAGGTCTGGTGAGGACTTGTAAGAATTCCAAGGACCCCAAGGATAACAAACCAGTGGATTCTTGATCAAATCAAACTTGAACACTGAAGCACAAATAACTAGACTGAAGCGTTCTTATTGTGAGCATGTCATGAGAAGACCCAGGTCATTTGAACAAAAAATGTAAAAGACAAAGAGGACAATCAGAGACAAAAGTGGACTCATCTGTCACAACAATGGGTACGCCACTGGACAGCCAGAAATCCCAGAGGATTTCCCAGAGGAAATTACATCAGAAATCCTCCTGTCTGTAGGGTCACCAGGAATCAACAACATCTACTTAGGGATGATACAGTGCCAGGAGTTGCTTACCAACAATTATACAGCATCACATTTCTGAAATAAAGAGAAAATGCACTTATTATTGCTCATAGGCACAAATAAATATGATTCCTAACTGAAAAAAAATTGCCGGGGCATAATTTCTCATTTAGAAATCGATCATTGCTTGTGTGGTCAGTTACCATTAATCAGTATCTAGCATGATTCAGTACAGAGGCAATTTCTTGACCATATTCTCCAGCCAGTTATGGAACAGCACTCTATTGATCTATTGTCCTTGTACAGAAGAATAGACTGTTAGAAAATTTTAAGATGCAGTGCCACCCAGTGGTCACCAATGTTATTATGATTTCAAGTTTCTTAATGAAGAAGGGAAAAAATGATCAATTATACATAATCAATATCCCACCCAATGTCATGCGGAGGCAATTATATTTACACATATTGACTGGAGGTAGACTGAAGAGGATTATTGAGCCAAAGTCGTTACCAAGTTTCCACAACAGGGTGCAAGCAGGGCACAGGTGCAGGAAAGGACAAAAGGTCATTGAGTGACTCAGCACTTTCCTCTGGCTCATGTATGTTGGAGGGAAAACGACTTATTTTCTGTGAGAAGAAGGTTCCCATGGGTGAGCACAAGGGCCTTTGTCTTCCCGAGGCCAGTAAATAGTGTCGGCACAGGACAACCTCTTTTTCCCATGCAGTGCCGTTCGCATTTCACTTTCTTAAGATGGCTCACACCACAAAAAGCATTTAGGCCAAAAACAGGAAAAGGGTACAAGTGTAAAGTATGTTCCAGTCTCTGTCTGGAGTCTCAGAGCCAGCGTACTTCTCCTAACTATTAGATTAAATGGAATTCATCACCATTTCCACCACTTTCCCTTAGGAAATGTACGGCTACATAAGGAGATAATTTTTTGGAACTGTATATAAAAACTGCAGGTCATTCGTTCCAGTTGTTCGTTTGATCTATTTGCTTCTTTACTGCCACAACATCGACCCCCCCAAGACTTATTTAAAAAGAAAAATCATCATCTAATCATTTTAAACAAAATATGCAAATTTCCTGTTTCTGGCTCACACGCTGAGCGACAGGCCCGTTATCTAAGTGCGGCCGTCAGGAGGAGGGCGGAGGTGACAGTCAAGGTGCCTATTAGGCCTGTATCCTCTCAGGCAGGGTCTCTTAATTATCTGAACTCTCATTAAATCACGTGACAGAGGCCTGCTCTTCCTCAGCTACCATGTGACCGGGGCCTGCTCTTCCTCAGCTAACGTGTGACTGGGGCCTGCTCTTCCTCAGCTAATGTGTGATCAGGGCCTGCTCTTCCTCAGCTACTGTGTGACCAGGGCCTGCTCTCCCTCAGCTACCATGTGACCGGGGCCTACTCTTCCTCAGCTACTGTGTGACCAGGGCCTGCTCTTCCTCAGCTAATGTGTGATCAGGGCCTGATCTTCCTCAGCTACTGTGTGACCAGGGCCTGCTCTTCCTCAGCTGCGGTGTGACCGGGGCCTACTCTTCCTCAGCTACTGTGTGACCAGGGCCTGCTCTTCCTCAGCTACCGTGTGACCAGGGCCTGCTCTTCCTCAGCTACCATGTGACCGGGGCCTGCTCTTCCTCAGCTACCATGTGACTGGGGTCTGCTCTTCCTCAGCTAATGTGTGACCAGAGCCTGTTCTTTCTCAGCTAATGTGTGATCAGGACCTGCTCTTCCTCAGCTAATGTGTGACCGGGGCCTGCTCTTCCTCAGCTACCATGTGACCGGGGCCTACTCTTCCTCAGCTAATGTGTGACCAGGGCCTGCTCTTCCTCAGCTACCATGTGACCGGAGCCTGCTCTTCCTCAGCTACCATGTGACTGGGGCCTGCTCTTCCTCAGCTAATGTGTGACCGGAGCCTGCTCTTCCTCAGCTAATGTGTGACCGGGGCCTACTCTTCCTCAGCTAATGTGTGACCGGAGCCTGCTCTTCCTCAGCTAATGTGTGACCGGGGCCTGCTCTTCCTCAGCTACCATGTGACCGAGACCTGCTCTTCCTCAGCTAACATGTGACCGGGGCCTACTCTTCCTCAGCTAACGTGTGACCAGGGCCTGTTCTTCCTCAGCTACCATGTGACCAGGGCCTGTTCTTCCTCAGCTACCATGTGACCAGGGCCTGTTCTTCCTCAGCTAACGTGTGACCGGGGCCTGCTCTTCCTCAGCTACCTTCACTGCACTCTGTTAAGACCAACACCCATATGTATGAAATCATCTTCACATATGCAAGCAATACATATTTTTGCACTTTACATACTTTTAGAAGAGTTTTCTACTGTCATTTTTAATGTAAATACTGATTTCAGGCCAGTTTCAATACAACTGAATACTGTCCTAGAAACTTTTAGCCACTTTTAGTCTTTTAGTTTCTCTTTTTTAGGCAACTGAATTAGCACTAAGGAACCGGCACATGGTCCTGGAGGCCAGAGGCCCTTTCTCATCTGACTCCTGGGTCATTTTCAGAGACCCTGCTTTCCTGCATCTTCCATGCTGCCAACCATCAGCATTAAACAGACCCCCCCTTTGCTCTTTATTTCACACATATTATTTTATTTGTCAGCTGTTACTTTTTAGCTGTGATCGTGTTTTATTTTTAATGTATTTGTTTCAGTTTAATTTCCATCCATTCGTGAATCTTCCAATCGCTTAAGCCTGTCTATGATCCCTGTCTATGATATTCTGTTTCATTGTACTCTCACTGTTTATTTCATGGTGTGTCACTTCCTATTGCAATGATTATTATCAAGAAAGTAAAGTTAGGCAAATCGAACAAGTCAATTTGCATACATGGTTTGATCTTGTCCCTAGAAGATACTTCAATTGCAATTTAAACTGTATCGAGAAATCTGCAAATGTTTCCCAAGATCTAAAGATTTCTAAAGATAGTTTCCACTAACGGCCCGCTCATGTGCACCCCTGCGCCTCTTGGTTGCTGCTCCTGCAGGAGTGTGACCCCCCCCCATTACTCAGCTTGCAGTGTGCTTGTTTGTACCTGCCTCATACCCCGCACCCACCCACAGCTGCATCATCCACTCACAATGACACTGTGTAAGCTCTTATCAGCTGCTCGGATCAAAGTTCTGATGATCCCTATCTGACAAGAACGTCCTGCCTCGCAGCTGGGAGGTCCAAACCCCATAGCTACTCCCAGCCCTGCACCTCCTTTTGGATCCTCTCAGCCCAGCTATCCTGAGCCTTGCTGCACCCCAGACCCTGATACGTCTCACACTCAGGCTTACCTGACAGGTTTGCATATCTACATTTTAATTATCCCTTAATAAATAAAACATGCACTGTTATAGTGCCACAGTGCCTGTTAGGCCTGATGTCTTTATAAGTAGATACTGGGGTGATGTATTGCATGTATAAGTTCCATTTGCTAACATTTCATTGATACTTTTTTGTCCCTTGTTTTGCCTTTCTGCGGCTTCGACGTCGTATCATCCCGCTTAATTCACAAATCGTGTTGCAAAATCTGTTATTGTTCCATGGTCCGTTTAATGTTTAAACACGTTCTTATATCACTCAGAACTAGACTGAATATTACCCCTTTAGCAAATTTTTAAAAACCTTCAAAGTGAAATCTCGTACCTCATATTCAGCGAAGGTGAGGCGCAGTGTAGTTCCGGGTTTTACAGACGGGCCCGTGGCGACCTGGCTCTGACCCAGCCAGAGAGGAAGTCAGCGTGCTGTGGAAGACAATGGCTGAAAGCAGGAGAGTCTTTAGGGTCGGGCCCTACATCCCTGACAATGGGGTCGTGCATTCAGACGGCGGATACAAACAAAGGCGAGTCCGGGACCCCTGCCTTCCCAGCCACACAGCAAAGAAGCAGGCATTTCACACTGGCCTGTGAAGAGCCCTCCAATCAAACTACTGTTTAACCCGACCTCCTGTCTCTGTGAGGTCGTGAGCAGTGCGGAATGCGGTAAATACTCGGTTATACATTACCTCACACTCGACCTCACCCCCCTGCTTCTCCAGTTCCTTTCCATCTTCTTCATCTGCTGCCTAGAAGTGCCAGTTCATCATGCTTCATATAAACATGAGAGAAACATTCTCACATGCCCAGTTATTTCAGCCACAGATGTTGTTATCCAGCAATGGCTGCCCATTGGTCGATCACGATCAGCAGGTCAATTGCCAAGACATTTCTAGCCAATTGGTCAAGCGTAACACAATTTATAATTTCCTGTCTGTTGCGAAAATATATTGAGGGGGAACCCCCACCCTGATCCACAACATAAATCAAGGGGAAACCCCCCCCCGATCCGCGACATATACTGTCACAATTTGGTAGCAGCAGAGTATTTGTTTGTAAAGCTGGCTCTCACTGTAAAAAAGGTCGGAATTGCTGTTATACAGCATAAATGACTTAGCGTGGCAGCGTATAAATTCTTGGAAAGGGTTTCCTTGACAACACGGACAGCAAAACGTCACGCCAACTGATTTGGGGTATGTGCAAGAGCCTGGATGCTCCAGGGTAGGTGAGGCTCTAGTGAAATCCCCATCTAGGCCATTGCTCCTCCCCCTTACCTGTCCTACATGTGGATCGAGGTCTGCGGCTTGAATTTCAAACAGGTCCATGCCTTTGAAGGGGAGAGTAACACAAACGCTGACCCAGCCTGCGTCGTACAAGCGTATTTGTTTTGTCTATAGTCATTCATAAGGATGCAGTTAAAAGTGTAAATCTTCAAAGGACTGTGGGCCTAAGTTACAGTAACTCCAGATTTCAGAGCTCAGAGGTCACAGGTCAGGGCGAAAAGGCATCGAGCCTCCAGCTCACCTTGTTGCAGTGCCGACGTGCTGGAGGTGGGTTTGGTTACACTGTAGCCCCGACGCCTGCAGCGGGAGATGTTATCAGATGATCTTCATTCTCCTCTCCTTCAGCTTTCTTACTTTGACTTTTATACAGTTTCTGTGTTGCTGCTATTTTATGCTGCAGTTTTCACTTTATGTCTTTCAGTTAGAACCTACAGATACATGTGACGATTGAGGTTAGAGGCCCACTTTACAGAGCGGAGGAACACCTCAAAGATCATTTTGGAAGCTCTACTGATCACAATAGTGTCATTTTAATATGACATGGTAACATGATGTCTTAATGGCCAGGTGTCAGAGAGTAATTATTGCAACAAAAATGCTATAGCTTTAACTAAATGCCCATACAGTGAGTAAGAGATTAGAATTGTGCAAATTGAATTAAGTGAAAGACTAAATGAAAAATGCTGTGTGGGTGCCATGCTGACTCAGTGTCTCCTTGTGGCTTCAGTTCACAGCCCTGATTCTCTGTGCGTGGCCTTTGAATGGCATCCCCATGTCTGTCTGGGGCTCCTGAGTATGGCTGCTTTGGAGGACATGATAACCTTTTAGATGAGTTTACGAGATGAAGAGAGAGAAGTAAAAATGATGACACAGCCACAGAATGATGGTGCACTTCTGAGCCAGTATCCATCAATCCATTTTCTGACTGCTTGTCTAGTGTGGGATCCTGGGGGGGGGGGGCTTAGCCTGGGCTCAGTATTATTTAGTCCTTAGCTGGAATGTTCATCAATGCTACAATTATCTTGTCATTCGCAGGTGCACCATCAAATGCTCAATTTATAGTTAACTGTGGCAGTGTCGAGAAGCGCAGTACCTCAGTGAGTGGCTCTCTTACCTCATGTCTTCATGAGTTGTGGCTTTGAATCACGGCTCTACACTGTGTGTGTATCTGCAGTTTGCATGTTCTCCCTGTGTTGTAGAGGATTACCCTCAGAATCCAGTGCGGCTAGGCTACTCCATGCAGCTGGGCTAATCCAGTGCGGCTAGGCTACTCCATGCAGCTGGGCTAATCCAGTGCGGCTAGGCTACTCCATACAGCTGGACTAATCCAGTATGGCTAAGCTACGCCATGCAGCTGGGCTAATCCAGTGCGACTAGGCTACTCCATACATCTGGGCTAATCCAGTGTGGCTAGGCTACTCCAAGCAGCTAGGCTAATCCAATGTGGCTGAGCTACTCCATGCAGCTGGGCTAATCCAATGTGGCTAGGCTACTCCATACACCTGGGCTAATCCAGTGCGGCTAGGCTACTCCATACATCTGGGCTAATCCAGTGCGGCTAGGATACTCCATACATCTGGGCTAATCCAATGTGGCTAAACTACTCCATGCAGCTGGGCTAATCCAGTGCGGCTAGGCTACTCCATACATCTGGGCTAATCCAGTGCGGCTAGGCTACTCCATACATCTGGGCTAATCCAGTGTGGCTAGGCTACTCCAAGCAGCTAGGCTAATCCAATGTGGCTAGGCTAATTGGTGTCTCTGTGCTGTCTGCATTGTAGGTGCCCTCCAATTAACAGCGTTGTGTCCGATGCTGCCAGAGGTTTACTCTGTCCTCCAATGACACTAACCAGGATCCCTGGTTGGAGGTTTGATGAATAGAATTGCCCTGTAGGGACAATCCCTTTAAAAAAACGTACATTCTATTCTGCCATTAAACACACTCTATATTCTAAAAATGTCTTCCTTAATAATTCAGAAGTATCCCGTGAGTCATATCTCACCTCCACATCACCCTCATGCTGAGTGGCCAGTTCTATTTTCATCGTCTGCCAGCTCCTTGGCATCAAACGGCGGCCTCTGTCTGTATCCTCGCCAGACAAGTCCTGCCCTCTGCCCCTCAAACGTAACCCCCAAGGCCCCCAAATGCTACCTCCCCTCCCCCTCTTCTAACCCCCATAGTAGGGCTGTGATTTAAGTCTCTCTTAATGAGGTGAGAATTTTATTGTTGAAGACATGCTGTTAACCACAGCTACCGATATATGACAGTGTGCAGGGTAGACTAAAGTGCCCCCTGCAGGACCTTTATATCAACACACTCCACCAACAGCATCTTAAGAGCAGTACCAGGCATATTTAGCACAGCAAATTCCCTAAAATTCTAGCACTACTACATATAAATATTGTCGCCTTTTCACATTCTTAACAATAATTAGGATAGATGTTCTTTGAAACATGGGAAACTTATTGTGATACTAGTTGGAGTAACAGAGGAACTGAAATGTGACAGAAGTGTGAAGTGCAGTTGCACTGGGTGAACGCTGCTGCCAGCTGCAAGGCCAGCCCTGGCTCGGAGGTGTGGCAGCCGTGCCGGACCGGGCCCCAGCCGGTCTGGAGTTAACACCAGCCTGTGTCCCTCTTCAAAGGGATGCGCATTTACCCGTGCATGACAATGGCACCTGGGACGGGCTGCTCCCGCAGCGGGAGGGGCCTCTCAAATGGACCACTGCGTGGTAACAGGGGTGGGAACGGGGACCCCAAAGAAAGTGGAGGGAAGAGTGGGCTGGAAAACAAGAGCTTTATCTTTAAATGTTGTGTGAAAGGGACACAAAACTACACCGGAGGAACATAAGAGGAGAGATCTGCTGATGGACTGTATTCTGTCACGCCATCCACAGTGTCTGGACACTCGCTCTTATGTAAGCTACTGATTTCACAATGCAGTACACACACACACACACACACTCAAACGTTTCACACCACCCCATTAAGTTGTATCAGAGGACTGAATGCATAGCATGCTGAGATCAAAGGACCCACTTCTTGCTACTTTCGCTGTTCACATCACGTATTCTCACAGGCTCTGAGTTAACAGTCCGCTACACTTCAGGCTGCTGGCAGAGGGCAGCAGATGCTGTCGTCATCCCTGATGCAGAAACATGCTCAGATTCCTGAGATATAATTCTGTCCATTCTGTGTTTATGTTTTCCGAAGTATGAGACCAAGCACTGAGTTATGTGTGAGTAAACTGTATTTACACCTAACAGCAGGGCTGCACCATCTCAAAATAGGGAGTAATTAAAATTAAAATGAGAATAATCTGAACAAAAACTGTAGGGTTGCATCTCTAATTAAAGAAATCCCAAAACCCCTGATAAATATAACGAATCAATCAAATAATGACAAATATTCTAAATCCAAAGATATTATTCTAAGGGATGATCTCATTATTTTGTGCTGCCAATTTGAATATGAAAATGGAGTAAACAGTGGTGTAAATGGAGTAAACAGTGGTGTAAATGGAGTAAACAGTGGTGTAAATGGGGATGTGGAGTGTTTCACCACCCCGATTACGCTCCTGAATGGCGATGACGTGATTGGCTGCTTTTGAGGGGCTTGGCGCTTTCCTTGGAGAAACTCTGATGTTCAGCTGGAAGGACTCTGTGCGGGAGTCAAGCGGCCGAGGCAGACAAAGGAGGTCGTGTCTTCAAGGGGATCCCACGGTTGTCAGCCCAGCAGGGGAGGGACGTGCCCCCACCAGTAGACGCAGGAGCAAAACAAATACAAGCCCATCAGGAGAAGGAGCACAGATCCCTGCTGTGCCAACGGAGAGGAGGAGAGACCAAAGGGGAAAAGAGGAAGAGGGAATCGCTCGCTGTGGAGGGCACGGCCATGTCACGCGCTTCTTGCATCCTGTCCTCTCACCTCTCAGATATCAGCAGTGTGTCTGTTAACAGCCCAGCAGCACAGCAGAACCCTGCCTCGTCTCTGCAAGTCAACAGCCGCCTCTGGGACACACTCAGGCAGGGCTGTTGTCAGAGAGCTTTGTGCTTCACACCCACCCTTAGCCCTTAGGAAGTGCACCTAAATTATAACCTTTCTCCTAAGTGTAGGTCACTTTGGATAAAAGTATCGGGTGAATGTGAGCAGTGTGCTACACCAAGAACAGCCATGTTACAGTCCAAACCTCCATTCTATTCAGTTCTGATATGCAAATCAGCGGGTTCTTTAACAATTGTTTTAAAGCATGGGATGCAGTTTTTTTTTATTTGAATAAAGTGAATGAATGAATGAATGAATGTTACATTTATACAGCACTTTTCGAGACACCCAAAGCACTTTTTACAGAGCCAATGGGAAGCCACTTCAACCACCACCGCTGTGTAGCCCCCACCTGGATGATGCGACGGCAGCCATTCTGCACCAGTACACTCACCACACAGTAGCTACAGTGGTGAAGGGGCAGGAGAGAATCCACCAATTTTGCATGTATTTTTATTGAATCTTTTTCAAATCTGATACCTTTGTGGCCCCTAAGATAAGCTCAGATATCAGATATAGGGCTGTGGTGGATCTGGAGATCCACAAGAAAGTATAGAGCACATAAGATACAGGCAGGGGACAATATCTGCCAGGTATATAATAATATAAAGTTTGCATGGTGGTTTGTATTTTTCAATGCAGACATTATGTTTTTATTTGTACTGTGCTTATTAGACATCTCTAAAACAAATGACGTAGTGTAATTATTTAATATGCATTTAAGGTCTGTGAGATGCGCTGAGTTGTCTCACACTTGTACTCCAATAGTGCCACCTGCTGGTTATAACACACACTAGTACAGTGTTTCTCGGAGGGAGCAAAAACGTGAACCGTCTGGGTTCCTCTGAGGACCGGGTCGAGAAAAACTGCACTAGCACCAGAAAACAGCAATTAGTGAAAATTTACACCTTATTTTTAATTAAACTTTATAGACTGATGGCAATTGCTACAGGATGCGGGTGGCATGGAGGGGGTCAGGCTTCTGTGCCTGTGACCGGAATATCACTCCGGAATATCGCTGGTTTGAATCCTGTGGTTGGCACGATAGTCACAACACTGCTGGGCCCTTCAGCAAGACCCACAAGCCCTGGAAAAGTGCTCCAACTATATAAATGGCTGTCGGCATGTTCTGGCCCTGATGATGTGCAGGACAGGGGTGGCATTGGATAAGCCAGACTCTCCCATGACTGATGACGCCCACAGGCCCAGAAACACGGTGGCCTGCAGCCAGCGCACACATCAGGAGAGGCAGGGCAGTTCTCATCTTTATTAAACCAACACGAGCTTTTATCCAGGCTGAAAATCCAAATTTGGAGACTGGGTTGAGGGACCTCCACATAGGTTCTGGTAAAACATCTCAATAAACATCACTGGATGCACCTGCTCTTCCTCCCAGGTGCTCAGATGAACAGTGGAAATGAGAGGAAGGTCTATGGCGGGCCGCTAGGTGACCTCCCCTCCTGCCAATTTTTAGCCCTTAAGAAATGTTACCATTTCCTCTGTGAGCGTCATTTCAAAGCCAAATCATTGTATAAATATCGTGTTAACACATATGGGGTGGAATATGTATGAACTTCTAATCCCACAATATCTTATAGACTGTGCGCTTATACCTACATCATACTGCTTTTTAAAAATTCTCTTCATTCATGTGTGAAATGTGATAGTTTTCTGCCCTTAATATAAATTAAAAGAAAATATTTCTGCTGTGTATGGATGTTCTCCAGGATGTTCTCCACGTTTCCTCTTGCAGTCTAGAGTCCCCTGTGAACCTGACTTAGGGGGTGTTCCAAAAAACAAGGTTTCTCAGTTAGCTGTATAATATAAACCAGAAGTCATGATTGTCCAGTTAGAGTTTAGATAATGACCATTCCTATTGGACAGTCTTGACTTCTGGTTTAAATTATCCAGCTAACTGAGAAATCTTGTTTTGAGGAACACCCCCCTGGAAGCAATTAAAAACTGGATTTATTTGCTTTTTTTTAAATCAAAGCCATGACTCGGATTGTTAGAATGCACATGCTGTAAATGCGAATGATGATTGATTTTCAATGTACATAAAAGTACATGTGTATATGGACAAAGCAGTCCTTTCATTAGCAATACCGCAAGAGTCCATAAGGTGTCTCAATGAACTTCAATTCAATTCAATTCAATTCAATTCAGTTCAATTCAATTCAATTCAATTCAATTCAAATCACTTTATTTATCCTCAAGGGGCAATTAAAAAGGCAGGTGGAGCAGCACAGAAACCATCCACACATGACAATAAATATACATATAAATACACACAAAAAAGGCATTGATGCTATGTGCTCTAATAGAACAAGCAGTTGATACTGTACAAGGAGCTGATACTGCTAAGCAGAGTTATACCGCATTGGTGGTGAATCTCAAACATCAACTAATAAATGTTACATTAAGGTTTGAACAGTGACGCAATTCTCATCCATATTGAGACAGAGTGAATCTTTTGATAATGGTCTTCCTAGGTGTCAAAGCTGTCCTTGTACACAGGTTGGAAAAGCACACAGGGAACAATGGCATGGTGGTGTAAGGACAGAACACAGAGTGCTTTTGTGGCAGTCTATTCTGGGGGATCACAGGTTCCTGGGCAGCTGAGAATGTGGACGTGGTTCAGGCATTGCCAGGGCTATAAATAATGCTTCGCTAGCTGACATGGCTAACATCACACAACAGCGCTTGATGGCTGCCACTGCAGAGCAGCCTCTGGTTGTTCCCCTCGAATCGCCTTTAATCACAGGTGTTTATTCATACGGTTGATGTGACAGTTCTGTTATTTTGACTTTCATCTTCCTACAGTAAGAACCAATAATTCTAAGCAGTTGAGTTAGGGTGATGTTAATATTTAACCCTTGTGTATTTTACTTCTTCCGTTCTAAATTCTAGATTCCATAGAATTTATCGTCATTTTGAAAATGGACTGGGGCAACTTCAAACCCAAAAATAACACAGGGGTTAAGATTAATGGCCAGCCAATGAACAGAGGACAGAAGAAAGACTCTTCTGTAAGAGAACCTTAAGAACAAGTTCAGCTCCTGTGTTGTTACACCGGGTTACATGATGTCACCACAAAAGATCTGTCAAGAAAAAGCCACTTTTTAAAGAACTGGGGTGTTTGGGGGGGGGGGTGTTTGTCTGACTCCAGGCAAATTTACAGTTGAAACATTCTAATAACCACAAAGAGGAATAAAAAGAAAATAATCCAGTGACACAAAGACTCCTGACTATTTGCGACTGAACGTGAAGGAGATGCTGCAAAGTCATATCACAAGTCATAATGGAGCAAAACGAAAATTACATAGATAGATAGATAGATAGATAAAAGAGAGAAATATAAGAAGATGGATGATGGATGGATGGATGATGGATGGATGAGAACAGCAGACATATGCAGAAAAAAACATGGAAAATTATTGGCAACTATGGCAATAATGTATAATTAATAGTTAATAATATATAAACTATATAAATGTTCTTGTTTTATGGATTGCACCTGTGCCCAGTGATGGGTTGGCGCCCGATCCTGGGTTGTTCCCTGCCTTGTGCCCGCAGCCTCTGGGATTGGCTCCGGACCCCCCCGCGACCCCAATTGGGATAAGCGGTTACAGAAAATGGATGGATGGATTGTACAGAGCCTTTTTGAAATGTATTGAACATATCTTCCAGCTGCATCTCCTGGTGAGGGACTGGGTAAGGCTTATTCCAGGCAGCACAGAGCGCAAGGCTGGCATGCAGTTCATTGCAGGGCACGTGGACACACACACTCACAGTCACACTAGGGACAATGCAGAAATCAGACTAACTGCTTACCCACAGGCTGCACTAGGAAACAGCAAGCCAAGGTGGGATTCAAACTGCCAACCTTGGAGGTTTTCAACAACAAAGATGCGTACTGAGCCACCATACAAACCACACAGGGCAAAAGCCAAAGGGAGTCAAAGAAAAAGATGTTTAAATGATCTCCATATAGTGTGTAAATCTGTGATATTATATCCATAGAAGTGTGTCAGCATAATTATTTCAAATTCTCTCCTGAAGACGACACCTGCCATTAAGTTTTCTTTTTAAAAGAAGCATGTAGAAGGACATTAACCTGTAAGCAGAAGGTTTGACCCTGAGCAAAACGAATCACTGTGCAGCCTGGGTTGCAGGAAGGGCGGGAGACAAGCATGACCTCTATTCAGCAGGAGGCGCTATCTCAGATGGGAAAATGGAGAGGTGTGTTTTTCCCATAATTAGACAGTAACTATCTTGATGCTAGATATTAATGTACATGCAACACATCTGTTTTGGTATGCAGACGTGTTGTTTTTAGCTGAGTAAATAATAACTTTTTAATATCAAAAGATGACAATTAGCCTTCGTTTTTTTTCGATAGAATTAATGATATCACATTAGGAAAAGGTTAATGACGACATTATGGATTTCGGAGGAAGAAAGCTATCAGGTAACTGCCTTGCCAGATACGACGTTTCTTCTTGACCCTGGCTGAAGCCTCGCGCGCAGTCACATGCACGCGTATTTTTAGAATCGCGCACTGGGCCGTAGCATTTCATTGGTGGGTTGTGTTGTTTCGTGGTATGTGTCTACATGTTACATACTCTGGGATGCTTAGCTTACGGCTGCAGCCCTGAACATTGCACACAAGTCAATGGCTAACACATTAATAGCATTGTACAAGCCTGTCACTTTCTGTAACTTTAACCAGTGGAACATTCCACAGAGGGTAGCAGTACCTAGGTCAGTCATTCCCATGCAGAGTCCAGCTGGGCCGATTTCCAGATTCTGTAGTGGGAGGCAAGGCAGCTGCTACAAATTGTGGATCTACCAGATTTTTCTAATTGCTTGCAAATTCCACGTGCAGTGAACTCAAGGAATTACAGAAAATACGTAAGAACAGTAATGAATATATAATATAAGGGATAAGTACATTTTAATAAATAAAATATATGGCCCGGATGTGCGTTCCCCCACTTTCTCTCTGAAGGGGTCAAAACAGACACACAACTCCATCCAATGCGCGCGCTTTTACCCACCTACTCCCTCCACTACACGGCACACGGAGTTCCCTGTTCGCGTCATTTCCACATTGCCTACACTAGATGTCGTTGTAGAGCAACGAGCGGTGAGTGGAGCCCAATCCACTAGTCGCTAGAAGACGCGCAAACCTGCCTCAAATATGCCATTTCAATGAATGAGTCCTCATTCATTTTGTCTGTGGAGCAGTTTCCTTCTAAAGGTTTGATTATTCATTTCATATTAGATCTATATTCATATGGTTCACAGCTGAAAATCGTGGACATTATTTTAAAATACTTCCTTACCTATAATTTACCATCGGTTAGTATATCAGACTATGTTGCTTTAGACATTTTTCCCATTGTCTATATCAAACTGGCCTTTCATCCATGACGCAAAGCACTCAGTTGTGTGACTGCGCTGTTGCCCGATTCCCCTGGCTGATATGTTAAATACCCTCTCCGGGAGCTTGATTACACTACAGTCCAGCTCAGCTATGCCGCTCCTAACTTCGCCTTCAAGGTCACTGTACTATATGTGCCTGGGAGAAACCAGGCCTGGGAGTGTGTCCTTCGTCTAGGCCTTTCCTTTAGTGTCTTCAGTTCAAACTTGCTATATACTTGCTACTATAAACGGTTTATGATATCGAAATGATTTTTCCTCATATATTTATATAATACAGTACTATAGGTATAATCATTACAAAAATGAAACTCATAGCCTAAAAATATACTACAAAAATGCTGTCTAATATGTATATATAACAAGTTATATAACTACCAGTCTTATGTGCTACTAATTTATATATTTATAGTTTTTTGTAGATATAATCATATAGTTATATATAAATACTAACATATATCTAACATACATCTAATAACAATATTATTTGGACGCCTTATTATTTCCAAGTTTAGACGGGAAAATTCTGTTGAATAATTTTCATATAGTTTTATCGCTTTAATCACCGATATAATATAATAATTGGATATTTAAAAATTAATAAATATAATAATATAGAATATATAATATGTAATCATTATAATAATAGATATATAATAATCGCTAATATTATATTTATAATTAAAGTAAGCTTTAATTACTTACTTTAGTATTCCCTGATACAACCCTGTTCAATGACCTTGGCTTGCTGCTATGATAGCGTTATAATTGCAGATATAATTTCCATCAAATTATTCCGCTAATACTGTTGTTCGGATAAAAAAAAATCTGCCAGATATGACAGTTTACATTTCCTTGTGAAAACGACACTACTGGTTATAAAAAACTGAATATTATAGCTGGGTGTGTAAGAATTATATCATTTAGATGTGAAAGAATATTGTACTACTTGTTTTCAGTTGAATGTGTGTGATTTTCGAGTACGGAAAACGTGAAAGTACAGGAAATGACAACTTCCCTGCTGCGGTTCTATCAAAACTTACTCCTAGTTATTTGCGAAATCGAATTTATCGGACGTCATGAATGGAAAGCTCAGATCGCCCCGCCCCCAAACTGGCCAGCGGACCAATCAGATGTCGGCCGGGAAGCTCCCATCGTGTCTAGCGATCCTGGTGCTTATAAGCTCCCGACGCCGCTATAAATGTGGCCATTTCGGCGGGTTTGTCGTAGAGCTCCGGGTCCCTGGCTGGGTCGCTTCTCTTTCCTTCGCACCAACTCCACCTTAGTGGCGCGGCAGAATGACTGACACTGCGATCTCTTTCGCCAAGGACTTCCTGGCTGGCGGTATCGCTGCTGCCATTTCCAAGACCGCAGTCGCCCCCATTGAGAGAGTCAAGCTCCTTCTGCAGGTATGCGGGCTGCTGGGTAGGACGGGGTTCGCCGGCTCCTGCGACCTGCGGGTCTCTGCCTTCCTTAGATGTAGCCATGCTTTTGGTTTTGCGATGTAGTGTAGTTTGGGGTAAGTGGCTGATCTGGGATGGTAGCCGGTCACAGGGGCATCACTGCAGTAACCATGGCTCTGGTCGAATGGCTGTCGACATGTCTATTGCTCTTTTCAGTTTCTTCTCTCATTCTGCGTTATTGATTTTAAAATGTGAAGTCGAAGTGCTAAGGTCGCATGTCCTGTCCCGGCTTAAGTGCGGGAACTGGGTGTGATGCCTGTTGTTTCACAGGAATTAATTAGTCTGAACATCTTGCACCATGTACCAGATTTTCCCTCGGGATGTTAAATGGTGTCTATTATATATTTTAAGCTGTCAGAGAACAGTGACCCCCTGTCTTCATGTTAGTTGGTGTACTGTTAATTGCTCTTTCTGCTCTCAACTTTGCCTCATGACGAGCACTGTAATGTGGTCTGTATATGACCTTTGACATTCCGTGGTTGTCCTTACATGATTTTTATTTTTTTTTTTAAATGGCTTTTCCAACTGACAGCTTTGTCCTACTATGTGTGACCAATGATTGCTCTTGCTATGTTTTTGAATTTTGTCCTTTTTTGTCTACAGGTCCAGCATGCAAGCAAACAAATTACTGCTGACAAACAGTACAAAGGTATCATTGACTGTGTGGTGCGTATACCCAAGGAACAGGGTTTCCTGTCTTTCTGGAGAGGAAACCTGGCCAATGTCATCAGGTACTTCCCCACCCAGGCCCTCAACTTTGCCTTCAAGGACAAATACAAGAAGATCTTTCTAGACGGCGTGGACAAGCGCACCCAGTTCTGGAGATATTTTGCTGGGAACCTGGCTTCTGGTGGTGCGGCCGGGGCCACCTCCCTCTGTTTCGTCTACCCTCTTGACTTCGCCAGAACCCGCTTGGCTGCTGATGTGGGCAAAGCTGGTCCTGAGAGGGAGTTCACTGGTCTGGGCAACTGCATAGCTAAGATCTTCAAATCTGATGGCCTTAAGGGTCTGTACCAAGGCTTCAATGTCTCAGTCCAGGGCATCATCATCTACAGAGCTGCTTACTTTGGCGTGTACGACACCGCAAAAGGTGAGTCTTTGATAGATTGGTCACTGTAGTGCGGTTAGTCAATAATTTCACTAATAATAGGAAATGTGCATGAGATTAAAGGGAAACTATTTTGCCCCTTTAAAGAGATTCAAAGGGACGAGTACCTTTGCTCTTTGATCTGGGCAACATCTTGCGCAACTAAAACTGTCTACCCCAATAACGCAGGTGTGAACCACTCATTTCCAGGCCGTGCCTTAAGCTTGTATGTTTAAATGATGGTATTGGCTTTGCTTGGTAGGTATGTTGCCAGACCCCAAGAATACTCACATTGTTATCAGCTGGATGATCGCGCAGACGGTGACCGCCGTGGCCGGCTTGGTGTCCTATCCGTTTGACACCGTTCGTCGTCGTATGATGATGCAGTCTGGACGTAAAGGAGGTGAGTTCAGCAGCAGGTGGTCATCTCCCTCACATGTTACAGCGTTTGGTGTACCCTGAACTAGTAATTTCAGTAAAATCCCATGTATATCGTAGCTTTGTATCAATTTGGTGTATTAAGTTCTTTGATGGACAACAGTTTAACACTGATAATTTGGTCATTCTGAAATTGTGCGTGTTGTATCTACAGCTGACATCATGTACACTGGCACAATTGACTGCTGGAGGAAAATCGCCCGAGATGAGGGTGCCAATGCTTTCTTCAAGGGTGCCTGGTCTAACGTTCTCCGGGGCATGGGAGGGGCCTTTGTGCTGGTGCTGTATGATGAACTGAAGAAAATCATCTAAATGTTTTATATGCAGCCAAGAGTGCTGAAATGGAAAATGTAACATAGCTTGTACATTTGGAAGAATCGTTATTCTGCCTTGTTTATAGGGACCAACTAGTATTTGATTACTAGTTGAAATAGGGGTATAAATTGTGGTTTCTGTTCCCACCTCACCCTTCTAACCAATGTCATTCCCGCAAAGAAAGCAGACCCGTCTGAGCTCTACCCATCTCGCCGGTGTTTTTAACCATTACTTTAATAAATACAATCTGAAATACACAAACTGTCAGTTGCTTTAATCATTTTCAAATTGCTTCGCACCATTACTGAAAACCTGGATTATGACAAAATTTAATGGCAGCTGTTTTTCTGAATGAAGCCGGGCCAGTGCGGCAGAGGCCTCAGTGACTTTTGACCTGTTGACTCATGCCGAAGTTGTAAAAAGCATTCATGTGCTCATGCAGTTGCTGTTGCCAAAATAAGCTTCAAGAATCTTGAACCAAGTGATGGTGGCTGCTATTTAAGACTGTCCAAAGTATCATGTAGGCAGCCTGGCACTGGCCTGCACTGAAGAACTAGTCTGCTTGGCAGTGGCGTCGTTGACCTTAACTCCAAGTTCATAGTACTGAATATTCTGCTTACTGTTCAGTTGTATTGCATGACATTTTTGAGTATGACAGTTCTGGACTGTTAACATGTGGCATTGGTAAGTATGTCTGGGAGGACCAATGTCCTCTAATTTTTGTGTGTACAGTGAAAGTCAATCCTGTCAGCAATGTGCCCACACTGTTGCATTGCCCCTGCAAATGTAACTATTGATCTGCTCAGAGCTGCTCTGTGACCTTGAGGACTGCTTTGCAGGAGGATTTGCTCAGTTAACTCTTGTGCAGACAAAGGTTGTATGCAAAATTTTAATTTTGTTTTTGTGACCTCCAAATTCCATGTACTGAGGAATTCATTTGACCTGAGCTATTTCTGATTTTATCGTGTGTGTGTGTGTGTGTGTGTGTGTGTGTGTGTGTGTGTGAGTGTGACAAGTGGAGTGGTGAGGCAGTGGTTGATGTGTGTTTCATACAGACACTGGTTCTATCGGTGTAGAGTTTGCATGTCCCTCCTTCATCCATGTTTGTTTCCACCCATGATCTAAAATACACATTGGGAGGTGTCTGGTTGGTTGATGTGTTACTCCCTGGAATGGAATGAAGTCTGTGATGTTCCTTGCTCTTCCTCAGGTAAGTTTCACTGTCAGTTTCCCAGCACTGGAAAGCACATGGGTTGGTGTATCTTACACTATTAATCCCCCTTACTGAATGTTACAAAGGGTCCCAGAATGTCTAGTACTGTTGGTTGACGAGACCCAAGCCATAAAATGTCAGTTGAAGTGTGGCTAAAATGTTTGCTGTTGGGAAATGGATAATGATATAAGCGTATGTTTGAGAGGATCCCAAGCACTAAAATGTGATTAGATTAGGTTTTATTTATCCAGACGTTTATTTGCACTGTGCAATCAGGGTATTAAATAATCCTGGTCTGTCTTTTTATAGATGTTAAGAGACACCATCCAGTGTCACACACTTCTTCATAAATAAGTCTTGTCCTATGTTTAAACACTTATTTTAAGTAGATATTATTCTTTATCTTCAAAGACTAAAAACCACCTTAGCTTGTCTGATTCAGAAGTACAACCAGATGTTAAGGTACCTTTAAAGCTTATTGATTGGTGGTTAAGGAGTAGAATTTTAATGAATGTGTTGAAACCTAAACTAAAATCTAACTTAACGAGTCTTTCAAAGGTTAGGCCTATTAGTCATCGCCAGGGAGAAGCCCTAGCTGGAACAGAATGGAAAATCTATTCATGTGATTCCGGTGCACGTGAACCTCCGGTGTCGCCCTGAAATAACAGGCCTGAGCAGTGGCCATGCTGGTTAAACAGATTCCTGTCCCCCTTGTCGGGAAGTAATGTCGCGCCGCATCACGAATCAATTGAAAAGCTAGTAGATGGTGTTAAGGGTACGGCGGGCGAAGGCTAAAATGGAAAACGCATAACATCAATATCTACTACGTGAATAAAAAGGCCATTAAAAAAAGGGTCTAATTGTAGACAAAATTTAATACAAGTTTTAAATATATCATGAGAACGAGTTCTACATCAAGTTACACTTGGCGCTCTGTTGCTCATATGTGAATACCATTTAAGTAGTTTATACTACGTAATAATGTACGATACAAAACTTGAACCTAGTCCGACGTTAGACTATCCATTATTTTGAGACATTTCATTCCTGCTGATCCGGACCGGTTTGCGCAGTCAAAACCCTACAAAGTCTATTGTGTCAGATGCAGCAGGCAGGGAGCGGTGCAATCCTGATTCAGATAGCTGAAACTGGTATGAAAGGTAACCTGTCCTTGGAAATGAAGGCGGCATATAGTGCCCCCTGGCGGCATATTACGCAATGTAAAGGGACAGTTCAGCTCAGGAGAGTAATATTCATAAGAACATTATAATGCAAATATATACTTCAGTTTTGCTTTAAAAAATCTAGCTGTTAAGGGGAAGCCCGCTTGTGTTCTGTTTGCATAGATGTTCTCCCGATGTCCAGTGGGTTCCCGTGGCGTGGTCAGGTATTCTCCTGCGGTCCGAAGGCGAGCATCTCTACATTTCCCATATTGTGTGAGTGCATGTCTGTGCCCTGCGATGCGCTCAACCCAGAAACATAGAAATCGCAATGAAATATGTCTATTACAAGTTGCGGTGGATGGGAACTTCAAAATGAATCGACGAAATCACGGCTGTGTAAACTGATCCATTTGACTGCTGGACAGATTAATGGACAATTTAAAATCTGATTTTAAAGAAATTCCCAATAATCAAAGTTAAAACGAACAAAGGCTTATACGTTGTAATGAGACCGTAGAAAGGAGAAAGCTTGGCAGGTGGGCTTTCCAGTCAGGTTTGCCGTCAAATGCTATAGCACTGCGCTAGTAATAAGAGTAAAAGTTTCTTTATGTAATGGGATTATGGGATGGTGATTGGGTTTGTGGTCTTTTATTAGTTTTTCGTGACACATTTGTCTTCAACCCAAAGACCAACGTCGGATTGAAACCGCAGCTTTGATCAATACTGCCATCTGCTGGCATCTAAAAATCATCTAAAAATCTGTTACGCAGCGCGGTTTAAGTGGGCGAAAGAGTACAACACTGAACCCGACCTGCAGCATAACAAAATCCACCTTTATCTATATCGAATTATGGGTGAATGAATGGTAGATGTAATATAGCTTGTAGTTTCGGGGTAATCATCATTCTGCCTTGTTTATAGGAAACAACTAGTATTTCACTACTAGTTAAAGTGGAGGTGTAATTATTTTTTTTATGAAAAAGAGAACCTTCATCAAGCTGAATGTGTGGGTGTGGGGGGGGGGAGTTCTTCTGGTTATTCCCATTTTACCAAATTGTCCTACAGGCTTCGGTTTTCCTAAGTTGAACTATTGCAATAAGTATTTAGGCTCCAGACTTGCTAAGACCCAGTGTGGGATAAGCATTTCTGAGAAAATTCATGAATTAATGTTACCTTGTATGTATGCGCTGTAGTATTTTAAACAGTGCTTACTGCCTTTAGAATGTTCAGTGTTCTGTATAATTTGTTCCAACAGACAAAAAAATGTACATATGCCTGGTTTGCCTACGGCGGCACGGTGCTGCTGTGCTTAGCCTGTGTAGTTTGCATGTTCTCCCCGTGTCCTTGTGGGGTCCTCTAGGGGGCGCTAGACTTGGGCGGTATCTATTTTTTCATACCATCATACCTTCTAAACATTTCAACTGCTATACGGTATATGGTAGTATTAAAAAAAACCGTAAATCGTATACAGCCTAAAAACTCCGGAATCATTGTGGCGGTTGTTCGGTACGGGATATTGTGCCCTAGGGAAACGAGAACTCCTTGTTGAAGAGTAAAAATCACCCTTCGTTTCTTGACACCACTGTCAATACAGCCGCGCTTGAGTGCGGCTCCAGTCACTGCCAGCGCTGCGCACTGCAATACGCCAGAGGTGGCAAACAATGAAATTCCAGTAAAGAGTAAATCTCAAGTCAGGTCAAATCTCGAGTTAAAACGAGCAAGTCTCAAGTCCTAGGCTACAAGTCAGATATTTGTTATTAACTTGACTTTCTTGTGCATTATATATTATTTTTGCACTATATTTATGCTCAGTTGCATTTTAAAAATACACTTCTATTTTATTCGTGCAATTTCAGCATTTGTTAATTGTAAAAACTGCTATAATGTTTATATATGTATATAAGTTGGTGGCATTAAATTATAAATAAAGGCTTATATTCAGACATGTTTTGGACTTTTAGCTTAGGACCGGAGACAGCTTGAGACTTTGAGACGTTAGTTCACTCGAGACTTTACTTGGAACTTGAGTGGTAAGACTTGAGATTGACTTGTTACTTGAAAGTCAATGACTTGTTCCCACCTCTGCAATACACGACGTGAATACAGCATCTCCAGATCAATTTCAAAGAATGAGGCGCATCTGTAATTTTTATAGTATTAAAAATAATACCTTTGGGATTTCTAAACCCCGGGGTATGCTGTAATACGCCCCGGCCTAGTTGGCGCCCACTCTTGGGTTATTGCCTGCCTTGCGCCCATAGCCTCCGGGATAGGCAACCCTGCGTAGGACAAGTGGGTATGGTAAAGGAATGGATAGATGGTTTTCCTTGTATTACTGTATTTGCTAATTGATCTTTCGACTTTTTCATGAAAAATTGCCAGTAAATAGTGAAAGCCAGTGGAAATATCAATATATAAAGAACACAGACGTGTGCCCATTTCTTTATCTCACCTCTAAATAAACCAAATGAAAATAGCATAAACCAACAACAATGAATAAATTAAATGCATTGCAGTATTGTAACTGGAAGTATAAGTCTTCTCACGCTTCATAATTAGTATAGCAGGAGTATGTACTATCCAGCATTACAATATGTAGAGCACCAGGCTGTGAACTGGAACACAGGCTGTGTTTCAGGCAAGTGCTGTTATCTCCTAGCAACCAACTTATCTCCTAGCGATAGCCAATGAAAAATGAGGTCTTCTCATATTGCAAATGGCATGCGCTGAATTTAGTCAGGGAAGCTCTGTTGGAACTAGGGCCACTTTGACTTATTAAACGTGTGCAAAATCTAAACAGATGTCTAATATGTGAACAAAATGTGAGTTCTTAGATTATAGAGTCTGTTCAGCTATGAAAGATCAAAGAGTTAAAAGGGAATTGTTTTAGTCCGTCTGAGTCCAGAGAAAAGTAAAACGCCGCACCCCCTCATTCCCATTAGACACATTCAGGCAAACCATAGTTAATAGCCCTTCAAAATCTCACAATTTAAAAAATTTTGAATATTGATCGAATCCATACAAAAAACTTATGGCATAGAACTTAATTTTATAATAGGGTTGCATAGATTTCAGAATGATTTCATTAATACCTGAAAGTTCATTGGTTTGCGATCTAATTATCAACTGTATTTACAATTTTAAAAAAAAATCTTGTAATGAGCGTATAGTGGAAATGTTTTTACAGATCACTGAGGTGCCGTAGCCTCAGAAAGTGTCCGCATGCCGTCGTGCCCGTGAAAATGGAAGCCTCCGTAGGCTGCCTTCTGTTATTGCTGGATTGTGCACAAATTATGTACTTTTTTAACACATTAACAAACGCACTAGGAAACCATTTATAGAAACACTTTCCACAGGTCCATAGAAACAGACTTTTTATGTATTATTAAAATGACGAATTCACAAGTCTTATGTTATTATTATCAGTATTCCTACAGTTTTTCAATTTTTGCTTTTTTTAAATTTTTTTTTTAATCTGCGCCTTTCGGGACTGACTTTGCCTGTTTTTGTGATTGGCTGCTGTTGTAGCAGTACACACACAGACAGCACCTTAAGACCCCCAATAATATTAAATTAATGACAGAAGGTCTACACAGAAGGTCTTCCACAAGCTGTCCGGCTCCTGAACACCATGCTGCCCTCCTCCATACTGGACCCTCTACTCCACACCCTTCTCTGGACTACATAACATAACACTCTCCTCTCACTATTGCAGCTACAAGAGTGTATGTTT
>JAAGVU020000038.1:6719324-6737587 GCA_011763525.2 Mormyrus iriodes | reverse complement strand
CAAGAGAGCGGAGAGAAGGAAAGCAATTAATCTTTTACAAAACATACCAGAATATAAACACGCATCATGCCCCCACATCTTTGAGTCCTCATCAGCTTCCTCCATATATCCATCTGTTCTGTATGGTAGAGTGTTGTTGTACTGTTAACCTTCCCTGTCACACAAAACCACCTTCCTGGATAAATGGCACCTTCATTGAAGTAAATGTACCTCGTTGTACTTGGGTTACTGACACAGTCTTTCTCTTACTACTATGGAACAGCGATGTTGTTTTACCTGCTTTAACGTAAATTTAATTTTTCGCTGTACGAACACCTTGCACCGTGGATGTTTGTCCGTCTGCTAAAATCGGGTGCATGACTGATGTTCATTGGCCGAGGTGTTTGTGAGAGCACATTTCTGGCGTTTATGTTGCTGAGGTTTGCGTGTGCACGTGAACACGTTTCGCTACATTTCTCTGATTTTGTTTTCTTTCTTTTTTTGAATGTGGGGAGTGTGGCGATTTCGAGACGTCTAAAATCAGCTGTAATTCACAGAAGTGCACGCTCATTGTGGAAGTGTGTTTGTCATTTTTTCAGCGCCATTTAAACATGACATCACTCAGTACTAATATCTCAAAACTCTTTCGTGTTCCAAGAAAACTTTACCATCAGCTATGTGAGTGCTTTGTTTTCAGTCCATGCACTTCTGGCTAGCCATGCTGTACAAGAAATGTGGAGTGGAATTACAGTGTGCATAACGGTACTAAGACTGTGCTGTAGGTCAGCATTTCTCAACCCAGTCCTCGGAGACCCCCCCAGACAGTCCACGTGTTTGTTCCCTCCCAGCTCCCTGTAGGAGCAAAGACATGGACTGTCTGAGGTTTCCTGAGGACTGGGTTGAGAAACACAGAGCTGAGGCATGTCACCTACAGCTTAGATCTTCCCACATCTCCTCCTGCTGAGTTCTCTTGCCTGAAATCTGATGTGAATATATCTGAACAGAGATCGGCCATGCAAAGTGTGCATCTTATGCCTGAGCCGAACAGAGGGCTGGGTAGGTTCATGGGGGTTACGTATTATTTCTGTTGTCCAGGGTATGTGGATTGCCTGGTTGATTTCACTTTTTCAGTTACTGAAGTGCCACTTATACATAAATTTGAAGGGATTCAAAGAAAAAAACACCCTATATGTAACATTTGTATGACAGGCCAAAACATTCGATTTAATGCAGTGTGTGACTGTCAAGGGCCTGTTATTTTGAGGTAATCTTTATTTCATCTGAAACTTCTCAGTGATAGTAAGACTTTGCATTGGTAACCCATGTAAAAACTGTACATTTTATCAGTTCTTGTAAATAAAATGTTTAAAAAACACTTTTTTTTGTGCTTAATACTTTTTGGCATGTTGGAAAAATTTGAGATTATCTCCTGTTGTACCATTAAGGTTCTGTGGTATTGATATAATCTGTCTATCTTCAAAAGTCGAATCACAAACCCATTACCATGAGGAGCTCTTGATGTACATGGTACCACCAGGCCAAGATCAAGGGCTTCCTGAGGCCCTCAAAAGGAAATTTTGTTGATGCTTATAAGTCTGGGAAGGGATTTAAATCCATTTCCAGGCTGTTTGAAATAATCCACTCCATTGTTCGTAGAATAATCTACAAATGGAGAAGGGTACAGACCACTGGCAGTTTGAACAGGGCTGGCCATCCCGCCAAATTCAGTATGTAAGAGCAGAGAGCACAAGATGCCTTAGGAAATATCAGTTTGCCATCATAAACATCAGGATGAAGGACAACACCAATGAAAGAAAATGCTCTGGACAGTCGAGCCGAATGTGGAGTTTGTTTGAACATAATACCAGATGCCATTTTGGCAGGAACATGAAAAAGCAGGTTGGAGGGAGTGTTTCAGTTTGGGCTGATTTGTTGCCTTGGGGCCTGGCCAGCTTGCCATCATAGTGTCTATAATGAATTCAACAGCATGCCAAAGAGTGGCCACAAGTGGCTTGGCAGGATAAGTCTCTGTGCCTGTGATGGGAAGGTTGCTGGTTTGAGCCTGGCCTTGACAGACCAGTCATGTGTCTGTGGGCCCGTAACCCCTACCTCCAGGGGTACTGTATGATGGTTAACCCTGAGCTATGAAGACAGAGATGACTTCCTATGTACTTGGGGTGATGGCCAATAAAGGATTGTTATCCATCCATTTTCCATAACCAATTGCCCTAGGGTCCGGAGCCTATCCCAGAGACTGTGGGCAGAAAACAACCCAGGATGGGGCGCCAACCCATTGCAAGGCGCACACACACACGCACGCACATCTACTGACAATTTGGCAACTCCAATTATCCTCAGCGTGTTTTTGGACTGTGGGGGAGACCGGAGTAGTCAGAGGAAACCCCATGACGACAGGGGGAGAACATGCAAACTCCACACACGTGGAGCCATGGTAAAGATTTGAACCCTGGTCCCAAAGGTGTGAGACGACAATACTGACCACTGTGCCACTCCCATACCAGAGAGTCTTCGAGGAAAATAATAAGCTATCCATCAAAAACTTGAATCTGATCCATAGGAAGGGCTTTAAAAATGATAATGATTCAAAACAAACAAGCAAATCTACGAAGGAGTGGCTCAAAACAAAGAAAGCGCGTCATGGAATGGCAAAGTCAAATTAATACAACTAAAATATTGTGGGGGACCTTTCATGCAAGACACTCCCCAACCTGAAACAGTTAACGGGTTTCTGCATGGAGAAATGGGCAAACATTACTCCAGGTTCGTGTAGATAACCGATGGAAAGTTCTAAGAAATGCCCTTAAGAGGTTGTTTCTGCCAAAAGAAGAAATTATTTACTTACTTAATTAGTCTTTGTTACATTATATCACCCTATCTATCGAAAATTACGTATCTCTTTGTATGTTGACTAAGAATTTTCTGGGGTTGTACTTGCGTTTTCTACGTTCGTTTGTGCAAACGGCAGCTACTGGGAACAGTGATTTCCCGCAAAGACCACGCACGTCGTGCAGAACATGAAAATACTTATTTACAGAGTTAGAACATATTAAGAAGAACAGCTTTCTCGTGCAAACCAAATTAAGCTTCTTAGACTTTTATTACCCCTAAAACTGACTGAACTGTAGCTCATTTTCATGCTGCTAATAAGCTGCTCACAACCGTGAGCCCGGAATCCGGCATTTGATGTGACGGGCGAGTCCAAATGCGTTGACAATGACATTTGGAAAAACGGCCGCTGAAGTGTTTTTAACGAGGCCCTTCATCTCTACACTAACGAACCTTCTCCTGTCTCAGCAAAATGAATGAATGCATGTTTCTAGTCACAGCACACGCAGCGATTTCAGCTCAGTATCTGTCCAACAGTTGAACTGATGCCAGACTACAAAGGGACTCTTCAGTAATATAAATAAAGGAAGTAAGAGACGGTCAATGTGTGAAAACCGAGTCGTAACAGTGACACACAGGTACGACACAGCGCTCACACAGAAAATAAATCCACGTTGAAGTTCAGCTTGGTTTCAACCACAACCCTCATTTTAAAATGGGCACTTCCAGTGCAATATTGTGGTCTAATCCTCAACTAATACACAAGAGATAGAGCATCGTGAGGTTTTGGTTGCGCTCAAACCCTCACTTGATTCATTTAGAGTCCACGTTCAGGTGTACGGTTCCGAATCGGCTGTTTTCTGGTCCCCTGACGATGTTACCTGAGATCCAAATAAGGAATGAGGGAGCAGTGCTGGGACAGAGGAAAGATACAGAAGGCACAGTTCTCACGAGACACGGCCAGACACATCCAATATTATTTGCTAGTTTTGTTTGACTTTTCTGTATAATTCCCTAAGAGAACTACTAAGACTTAGGGCACAGCTTTGGGCCTGTATTATAAGCATTAAATATTTCAAGCCTGCTCAAATCTTTTTTATTGGCAAATCTTAATGTTATACTTGCGTAATCTCTGAGGGTTTGTCGGAGGACAAGAAATAACACTGGTCAAAAGGTGTCACTAATTTTTATAACGGGGTCATTGACAAATTAATGAATTTGGAGACTTCCTCTGGCTTATGGATTTAAAAGCGTCTGTTTTAGCTCTTAACACAGGCAACATGTGACTAATAAATTGGCAAATTGCTTCTCAGGTTCAAACACACAAAGTCAAATGAGAATAGCTGCATTTCAGATAGGAAACATACAATTATGAAGCAGAATCATGCAGAAGATACACAGAGAGAAGAACCACGTCTGCAAGGATTCCTGAACATTGCTGTAACGAGTGTCTGAATCTCAGACAATCTCAGCGGTTTCGTTACCGTTTCGCTTAGTTTAGTTTTGGCGTCAGGCCTGCGGCTTCACCAGCTCGTACTGGCCAGCCTGGCCATCCTTTAAAAGCTGCCCAATGAGCTGTTTAGTCTGTATCTTGCGGCTAACGACAAGGAAGCGCTGGGCACCTTGGCCATACGACTTGCTCCGCAGGCCGTATTTGTGGCACAACTGATGGATCTTCTTGCGCTCTGCGTTGTCAAGCTCGGCGGAGAAGCACAGCTCGTCGCACCGGTCCGAGGTGGAGTATCTCTGGATGATGGCCTCGAGGTCTCTCTTGTTGAGCTCATGAGTGGACTTCTGCAAGTCCAGCCCCAGCCCCTCCCTCTTAAACTGCTCCTTGACTTTGATCGGCTCTGCGATTCCCTCGCCCTCGCGGCCCAGGCCGCCGCCGGTCCACCCCATTTTGCGCAGGAGCTGGTTCCCGATGTTGTCCTCTTTGATGGCTGGCAGCACTGCGGCGGGGTTCGAGCGCGCGGCTATCTGCTCACGTGAGATGGCGCCTCCGTTGTCCTTTTGCAGTGCCCTCCTCCTGACCACGGCGTGCGTCTGCCTTAGTGTGCCAAGGGCCATCTCCGCTGCCATCTGCTTCACGCTCTTCCTGGGACCCATGGCTTCAGCCACAAACTGGCCATCCAGAAACACCTCGCACTTCCACTGTTGATCAGGCAGCTGCATCAACCTATAGTCGACGAGCACCTTGTTGAACTGAGCTGTGTTGTTGATGATGCCTACAGCGTTGGGAGAATTCTCCAGTATAACCAGCTCTTTCAAGTTGGTGTTTCCACACTGCTCCCCTTGCTGTTGCTTCTCACGTCTCTGTTGCTGCTCCCCTTGCTGTTGCTTCTCACGTTTCTGTTGCTGCTCCCCTTGCTGTTGCTGCTCCCGTTTCTGTTGCTGCTCCTCTCTAGCCGCCTTATTTTGCCGTAGTTTCCCTAAGGCCTCCTCAGCCGCTGCATGCTTAGCGGTCTTTTTGCTCCGCCCCTTTGCCTGTGCGACCGTCTCCCCATCCAAACAGACACAGCACTGCCAGAGACTGTCCACGGGACATTCGTCAAACCTGTAGTCGATTCTTACGCCGTTGAGATCCGCAGAGTTACTGAGGATACAAATGGCTCCCTGTGCGTTCTCGACAACCGCAAAATCAGACCAGCGCCCCCGCTCATCCCCGTCCCCGCCACTGGGTGCCGATTTATCGTTAGGGTCTCTCAGAGACATCTCCAGCTGCAGCGTAGGAGAGTCCCTGGAACAGGCAACCATTTCATACCCGTGTCTGTGTTGCATGACCCGCACCTCCACTGGCATTTGGAGAAGTTTGACGGCCGACTCCGAGGCTCGCTTCCTAGCCGCTTTCTTCGTCCCCGCATAGCCCGTGCTAATGCACACGCTCTGGCACCGCAGCTCACAGGCATATCCCTCACTGGGGATCTTACGGTCTGTGGGCAGTTCTCCAGGTAAGAAGTCCTTTAAACTGACGTAAGTGTATTGCAGGCTGCTGTTACAAGCCTCAAGGCTGCGATTCAGCACCGAGTTGTAATAGGACGTGGACCTGTGCCCCGGGTGCCCCAAAGTGACAGCGATGGCAGTAGATAACCTGGTGATGAATTGCTGGCCATTCTTCAAGGTATCTAGGGAGATAGGCTTGGGTTCACTACAGCTTGGGGGTATAGAGAGGACACTGCGAGCTGTGGGCACTCCTTCTTGGTCTGTAAAGCCCAAGCCCCTGCGTTGGGACTTTCTTTGCCTTTCATTAACCCTAGCTGTTTTAGGCCGCTTAGCGGCAGGCGCCTCAGTCCCAACCGAACAGTCCTGCTGCATCTCAGGCCCTTGCTCCCCGGTATCGTGAATCCTCACGTCATTCTCACCGCTGCTGACCCAGGGGTCAAACACAAACGCTACAGTGTTCTGCCGAGAAGGCGCGGAGTCGACAGGTGTGACGAGGTTCGTCGCTGCTCTGGGTTTGCGTTTGTTTTCCTCCTCATCCACGCCGCTACTGGCAACAAAACGCATAGGTTTGAATCGGGGGTGGCGGCCAAACCGTGGGATCTTCTTGAAAATCTCCACTCCTATTATCATCAAAGAACACAGTCTGAATAGACATGTTAAGTCATTATCAAATGGTTTCTGTCGTCCTACACGTGCAATGGCCTTCTGTTAATATAACGATGTGAATTTAACCTGAATAAATTTAACAATGAATAAATTCATTGTTTTGTTACAATACTGTGCGAAAGTCACAGGCAGCCAAAGAAATGGTTTAGCTAGTTTATTCTGGGTAGTAAGTATACATTTTCTGGGGAAAAAACATTTAAAACATCAGAATATATAAAAATGAAAGGTAACGCAACAAAAAAAAATGTTACTGATATCCTGAAGAACACTGCTTTGATTCCCAAATCTCACCTGAGGGATACCCCAGCAAGTCCATATGCTCATTACATCTCACCATCAGATCCCTAATTAATTAACTTAAGTAGTTAAGTAATTTCAAGAGATGCTGATTAGCCTAATATCATATGCTAGTGGTTGCGTCAACAAATACACAGACTTGAGTGAGGTTGGCTCCAAATCCTTGGGCGACTTTTGTAAGGGTTTTGAAATTGAAAGCCAATTGTAAGAATGTGACAAACATAAAAACACTTAAAACTACACCTATGTGCTGATTATTTAAACACACAGTTTTTGCTTAAAACTTTTGCACAGTATTGCATATCCTCAGGACAAACACGTTCATTCAGAGATGTATCCCGGATAAATTATAAACTGCTTTTGATTAAGTAACAAAAAGACCCAAACTTCAACCAAACTTACCATCATTACATGAACCTGATGTCTTCGATTCACCTGCAACCAGATGGAAGTTGGGTCTCTCAGCAACAACTATGCCTTCAGCCATTTCCAGCACCTTCTCCATCAGGTTTGACCCATACCTGCAGAGACAGAGAGAACATTTAGCAAGTTAGAAGGACTTTTCACACTGTATTTTACATTTTCGTGGGGTGAGGTGGGGCTTGACCTCCTGTACTTACATGAGATGAAGATTCTCCATATTTGGGCAAATCAAATGTAGAGCTTCAGTTATACCCAATAAAAACTAAACAAATTATTCATTCTACCAAATAGCCCTACATGGAAATGGAAACCTGACACCTACTATCACCCAACCAAAGTACTAGTTAGTCTGCAATGACCTACTAGGAGTTCTTGAAAGTTCTACAGGTTCTCTTGCTAACCCCTTTCCTATTAAAATGATATTTGATTTGAAGTTTAGGTGCTTCCATTCATCTTCCAATTGCTTATCATGAGTTGCGTCTGGCAGCATAAGATATAGGGTTAGGGCTTCCTCTGCTGGCCCCTGGAGGATGGGCTCCCCCTTTGGGTCTGGTTAGGGTTAGGGCTTCCTCTGCCGGCCCCTGGAGGTTGGGCTCCCCCTTTGGGTCTGGTTAGGGTTAGGGCTTCCTCTGCCGGCCCCTGGAGGTTGGACTCCCCCTTTGAGTCTGGTTCCTCCCATGGTTTCATCCTTCTAGGGAGTTTTTCCTTGCCAATGTTGCCTCTGGCTTGCTAACTGGGGGCTTTGGGCAGGGGCAATGTAATGCTTTGAAAATGTGCTATACAAATAAAAATTAATTTCAATTCAACTGATTTACTATAATAGAAGCATTGAATAGTTCATGCCTTCCTTCCATTTACTCCACCCGAAGGTTTGCTACAGGGCTAACAGCTCAGGGGACATGCTAACATGGGTCTCCATTACATCCTACAACACTGCATTGTCCAGAAAGATTGTGCTGAGATTCATGTTTGTGGATATCAGCTTCACATTCAACCCCATTATTACCACATATAGCAAATAGCCCCACCTTTCTCCTAAGAAACCAAAAGACTGACAGTCAGGGATTTTGAATCTTTTACATTCCTACAGACCCTGTCAACATCAACCCAAATGAGAGGAGAAGCACACAACACAACAACCGGAAAGCACAACAGCTGGTGTACTTCCTGTGACAAGATGAGATATCAACCGGTAAATCAACAGAACTTCTATTCTGCCATTCAGCGCCTCCCCTCCACAACTCCCAAGGCGGCCCGCTGGTACGATCGCCAGCGATGCCTCTCGCTCAGAGCAAAAGTCCATCAGTTCATCGTCAAGATGGGCGTCTGATATGTTTATAATGCATGTAGTCTTTGTTGTAACGCGTCACGATGTCAACCTGTACTGCAGTACGAGCAGCCACCTGATTCTAGTTTATTTGCAGTACCGTCAGTTATCATCATCGCAGAATTAAGGAGACAGACTTAAGAAGCCGCCGCGAGTTACCTGCATCCCATGAAGACGTGGTTGGCCCACACCATGGACAGGGACAACAACTGGTCGATCTTGTTTTTCGCCTCGTACTCCGCGACATGCTTAATAATGAACCGTCTCCGGGCGGACCACTGCTTCTCGCTTTCGGAATGAAACTGGAAATCATCCACACGGAGGCTCCCCACGCCGCCGGAGCCGTCAGCCATGCTGGCAGCCACGCTCCTTCCGCTTCCTGTCGCGGTGCATCATGGGAAACGCGGAGGTCTTAACAGGCTTTAAAAAAAATAATGAAAGGGGCAAAGAGATATTTTTGTAATTTAAGAAATTCAGCTTAACAAATAATAATTTAGCAATATTATTCAGGTCATAATGTGCGCCCTCTGTTGTTCACGGACATCCTGAAGTAAATGTAATGCCCTCGCTGCAGTGCGCTGTTCACCAGCAGCGGCGTAACAGGCTGCAAATTCCGTCCAGTAAATGCAGAAGGGTCAGGATTCATCTTAGTTTTTCGCTTTAATTAGATGACGGGACGCGTTCATGAATTAGGAGTGAAACTGTAAAATAATACAATAAATATACATTAAGTCCGATTCCGAATACCGTACGTTACAATAATATACTGAGGAAATTGATCAAAATGTAAATAGCCATCCAAATGTAAATAGTTCTCTCGTGCATACTGATCAAACTCAAAATGTATACAATTTTATGAATAAAGTATAATGTTTTACAGCTTTACAAGGTTATAAATGAATCATCGTCACATACAGTCCTTGGTTTCTGTTATATCAACAGCATGCAAAGGCATTTACTTAGACGATGCTTTCACATGCACGAAACAAGTTACTGAAGTTACAGAACAAATGCAGTTACAGATCAGAGGACAGGTTTGCTGCAGGAGACGCGCTCAACCTGCCTCAAATATGGCGAAAATACCGTGGAAATACCACCACTAGGGGGAGCCAAACACAAACAAGCACTCACATATGGATGGAAAGAATATGAAGCGTAATCTGACTTTTTTTTTTTTAGTACCGTCAAACACCCATGTTACTCATTGCACTGTTCTTGTTTGCAACACAGTTTGCTGATTTGTGTTAACTGACTGAATGCCAAGCACTGTAACCCACCTGCTTCCCAGCCTGTGTACTCCTTCGATGAACTTTAGAAACGTCTTGTTTCAATTTAAATTAATAATCTTAACCCTTGTGTAGTTGCTTTTAACCTTAATTCATTTAATTCATATTACTGTCACGGTACAATTATCCTTATGTGGTATTAAGCCATGATTTTGAACGCCAACGTTGCCATTACAAAGGTAGTGATGATCAAGTCTGTAGACGAAACGTATGAATACCGTGATATAATTTGTGATTTTCTGGATTTGACTTCCAGGGTCCTTGATAAGCGATCCTCTTACCTTCGTTTACCAGTCGCAGGTGGGTAGTAAAGGGGAGAAAGCTAGGATGATTCCAAGGGCCCCTGAATATTAGCCCAAAATGATTCGCTCTCATGGGGCCCAAACTATCTAGTGCCCCCGCCCATTGAGGGAAGGTTTCCATCAACAAGTTGCAGTAAGTCATTGACACGTTTTTTTTAAAATATATATTTTTATTTAAAATTTACACCAGTGTAATGATACTACAATAAAATATTGTAACTGTAAAATGGGTCATTAGGCACAAAACAGAAAATTGAACACCATGAAATTTACACAAAGAATTGTTCTCCAGATATCAGGTACTTACTAACTTCATCGGAACTTGACGAGGTATGTTCTTTCAGAAAATAAATTAAATCAATACATTTCCTTTACTTAAATGTATTAAAAATGACCATGAGGACACAATGATTCAATACTGGCACGATACACATTCACTGTAGCATTTGGCAAAGCAATTTATAAAGACAAGTGTGAAAAAGGAGCTCAAACCAATTCTGTACAAATAAAACATCCAAACTGAAATATAAATTACGTACAGAACCTATTTGTTATAAGTTATCAAAGACAAATTTTTGCAGTAGCATGCAGATTGGATGCAGACATAATGCATGTGACCTGTAGTAGATAAATCGTGTTAAACTCGGAAAAATGCATTAATTCAATGCTTACATACTTTTTGCTTTAATTCTTTTATTGCATGGTTTCCTGTGGCTTCTGTATCTTTCTGAATCAGTGCTGCAGTGCAAAAACGAAATAAGGCTTTAAAGTTTTGGCAACATCCCAAAACCGTCACATTTGCCTTCTTCAATACCATAGACTCTAAGCCCATAATCTGGGTTTCAGACTACCACAAAATGAAGAAAGACAAGGCCAACATTTCCCCACAGCAATTAGCACATGTACAGCTGTTTAAAAAATGAATAAAACTGACATGCATCAATATTTGGCTCTAAACAACCATATAACAGGTTAGCCGGCTAATTCTCGTAAACACACTTAAGTATATTAGGAAATGAAAAAGCAATTATATGAGGAACTAAAGACACAGAAAATTATACTAGTTGTATTCCATAACATAGCTGCCCGGAGCACCCGTTATTAAATATTAACTTCAGCTGTTTTGCGCAATACCGCCATTCATCTTTATAATCTGGAACCCGTGTTCCAAAAGTAACGGCAGCCGACTCTTCATCACTGAACTCGCTCCGAATTTACTTGCTAAGGGGGCAAATTATTAACCGCAGCCAAATGCAGCAAGGATCAGTAAAAAAGAAAACAAAAGATAAAATAAAAAGCAAAGAAGACGGTACATACAAACACAAATGCACATACACACACGCGTCCCCGTCTTTCACAGACCTTCACCGACATGCATCAGATGCCGCCCTACATTTTAAATGACCCTCACCAAATGCCACAGTTAGCAGGATGGACAATATGTCAGTTGGGGGGGGGGGGGGGGGTTCAGGGGAGAGACAGGGCGGTATGGGGGAGACAGAGGGCTACTTCCAGGGACAGCAGCAAATCCCCTCTTCAGTCGGGCAGCCAAGACACACTGTATTAAAAGAAGCTAGAGGGGGAAACAGAGAGACAGGTGAAGATTACAAGGGTGGATTGAGCGAGCGGGGAGGAGCTTAGCCTGCGTGAAGCAGGGCTTCGGAGCCCCGGGGACTCTGCACCGACTGCCCCATGGTTAACCACACCCATCTTCATCCCCAAAGACAAACATCCTGCCAAAATCGCTTTCGGAAAATGCAGGGAGAAAATCTTGCTGCTCAACATCAATTATAAGATAAAAAAATGAGGTTTAACAGCAGGGGACTTTCTGAGCATGTAAGCGGTTTAACATCCAAGCGTGTTAAAAGGCACTGCAGTGACCATCCTGCAACAGCCTTAATATACACATGCACCACATTAAAATACACAGAGATCCTGTTATGTCAGCAAAATTAAACTAAACAAGAAATGTAATGTCAGTCCACCTTAACTGCACCCCAGCAGAAACAAAGGGTTTGGGGTTAAAAGATCTGGCAGTCTCCCAGGTCTCAGTGACGGTTATCAGTGTGGATAAATAGCAGATGGGGAGAGAGAGAGAGAGAGAGAGAGAGAGAAACACACACACACACACACCACAGAATAAACAATGTATCAGAGCTGATGCTGCAGATTTACTGCCCACTAAACAAGGTTCTACAGCAAAGCATGAGGGGAGGAAACTGTGGAGCAAAGCGGCAGGAATTACTACGCAGATTCACAGGCCGGGGTCCGTCAGGTCTGCCCGATACAACGTGCCATGTTCATTAGCACGGAATCAGTCTACTCTGCAAAATTTACAATCACTATAACTGTATGAAGCAGGATGCCTCCTTAGGGCCGATTTATACTTGATGCTCACAACGGACGCGTGTACGCATCATGGCTGCCACACGTTTTCTGCGTTAATTCCACGCGTCGTAGGTGCACCTACACGAGAAGTTAATGTGACATATGCGCGAGCTGCAGTACCACCAAAAACCTGTGGTGGCAGTATGGTCACCTTTTATCATGAGACTGTATTTATTACGGTACAGTTAGTACTACAGTAGCATCAGATTTTTTTAAGAATGAGTGGCCAGAAGAACTGTATATTTTCAGAGGCTTGAGAAAAAACATTGCGAGCACTATGGTGTCCCTCTGTGTACAAAGTCTTTGAAATATAATGGCAGTTTAAGCTTCCAAGAAAGCAGTGTCATGTGTACGAAGCACAATGAAATTCTAACTTGAAATTCTTACTTGCCTACTTTCATAAGCGACGTTATTTTTCAATACAGTCTCGGTATTTATAAATCTTGGTGATAAAATTCGCTGCGGGGTTTACGTTTCGCTAGAACATTTATATTGTTATAGGAAACAAAACTTGGCTGTGCAATTTTCCTGACCGCTCCTTTTAATAATTATCTGGTATATATCTAACATTACTTTAAAAGTTTACCGTCGGTATTTTTGCATGAGCTCTGCTTGCGCTCTCCGAGCAGATCCTGATTTCATCCTTGCTGTTTAAATCACTCATGAATAGACATGTTTGTGAGAAATTGATTTGGTTTAAACTATTTTTCTTTATAAATACTGCAGTAATTATCGCAAAAATTGATTTTTTCCCCCAGTGTCGTGCTGCTTAATTACGAAGTACTAAGTACTACGAGTTATCTAACAACATATAATGCAACATTCAACATGGGGTAGTAAAGTGATAAGTGGCAGAGCGAAGTACAGATGCGATGTGGAGCAGTGGGTAGAATATAGAGAAAGCTGCAGCAGCATTACAAAACCAGCTGCTCCATCGCTATGGAAGGAGCGAGCCTGCATCATTTCATGCCACAACCTCATACATATACGTGGGACCGGAAACGAAGGAGCCGACCGAGATGGTTTTCTCGCAGCGCCCCCTGGTGGACTTGACCTTTAGTCCTCCAGGTAAACGTAAACTACGTGACTATAGTCAGTACACTGCTTGCATTGCAGACGCGTCACGTGAAGTATGTTGCCGCCCTTAGTCTCCTGTGATTTAGGTCTTCAAGATTTTGGTTACAGTTTCCAACACGAATCAGACAAGTTTGTTTGTAAAAAGAAGTTACATACTTAAAAAAAAATATCAGTGACATATTTAAGACAACATATGAGGATAGAAATTACATTATATCTACGGTATTTATTCCCATTAAGCAGAGATAAAGTTTAAAAAAAAAAAAATGAAGCATGGATCATAGCTCAATCATCCACCAAATGTGGGGGTGGGGGGCAAACAAGCAGCCCGGTTCCCGTTTCATTGCCAGTGAAACACGGAGGGGGGGGGGCAGTGAAATGGTGACTCAGAACACAAGAGATACAGAAGCTCTGCATTTTCCCACCAATTCAGGAAAATGGCGAGGAAAAAACAAAGATGAGGCCAAGCAAAGAGGGAGAGGACCGCGGAGACGCCCGATTACCGGTTAGGTGATGCATTAACACAAGAAATTTGGCAGCAGGGAAGGTGAGTTTATTGCTTTTTATTTGCTTTGAAGAAATAGATTTTGACCAGATACAACAGAGTTGCTCCCTTCATTGTAGTTTGCGGGGGGGGGCGTGACAATACGATATTGATTATATATATATATATATATATATATATATATATATATAAAATGAGGTATGACTGCAGGTAACTCCTGAGGAGTAACACATTCACACACAGAGTGGGCAGATTCAGAACAAACACAAGCAGTATGTCACGATAGACAACTACACATGCTGGGGTGTAAAACTCAGTGTTATGCAAGGTAAAAATGTACAAATAATTTGTGTGAAAATTCTTAATTTTCCTTGGACAATTAAAGGCACCTAGTAAAAGTGTCTGGGATCACAGTGGGGCTGGCAGGGTTTCACATGCCAGGCTGAGCAAGTGACATGCCAGGGTTTTCGCTGCCAACACTGACCAAAGCGAGCTCCTCACCCACTGCCTGCCCAGAGTGCTTCTGTCTCCTACTCGTTTCACTGTGACAGCACTCTCACAAATAACAATTAAAAAAACACCCGAATCGGCAGTAGCTGCATGTTCAAATTGCACCACACTGCAGCATGCAGAACTGGGACACAATGCAACAGACAAGCACATAAAAAACATGTATCTTCAAGGACCTTCACAAAGGTTCTTATAAAAATGCATATATCAGCAAACCCATTCACATTTATGACTGGCTTCTTCCATCAGTATGGAATGATTGTTCGTAAAAGGACGGGGGCGGGGCTGAAAGGGGGCAGGGCATTGTGAGTGGGGCAGGGAACGGGGTAAGGCGGGGCCGGGCAGGGACGGGGTAAGGCGGGGCCGGGCAGGGACAGGGTTGACCACAAAGGGAAGCACAGCTAGGGACGAACTGCCGAGAAATTCACAGCTGGCCGGGGAAGCACTTTCTACAGGGAGCCTCAACTGGAAAACGAGAGAGAAGGACCATTAGAGGAGGAGACTGGTGACACCTTTGGTTTGCATCAAGTTTAGGTGCGTTTGAAACAAAACTGGGGTTAGTAAATTTTAGTAGAGCTGAACAGGAAGAGCTTAGAATACAGCACAGGCAGGAAATGTGACCAATCGGAGGTCGCTGCCGAAGTCTCATTTTTTTAAGCTTCTTTGAAATCGTTTACGTAAATGCTGAAAGCGTGAGCCTTGCGGGGAATGGCGGCTTGGCTACACAGAAAACGGAAGTGAAAGGTGAAGCGAAGCTGGCTAATTAGCCGCAGCTGCGTTGCGCGTGAGGGAGCCGCACGGAGCAGATGGCTCTCGTTTGATTGATTGACATCAGCATTATTAATGGACTGAGAGTGACAGCCTCTGTCTAGCCACATATTATGCTCTCACTCAGACGAGACATTCTGTGGTTCATGGGGAGACCATGTGACAGAACTGGGGGCACCTTCCACCCCTCTCCTTATGTCCCTCCCCCCAAATCACCAGATGAGCAGAGGCTCCCACTGGTACGGCTATGTAATCTCAGCTTGGCATGGGTGGTGGTGGAGGGGGACAGACTGATCAGGGTCCCTGTTGAGGCCTTCATAAGAATGCTCCTCTACAGACCGAGTACACACGAACCGCTGTATGCTACAATCCACCATGGCTGCCAAAGCAGGCTGCTCGCAGGCCTGCGACGGAGTGGGACTTGCACGCTTTCTGCTTGGCGCTGGCTGGGAGAAGCTACGAGAACCGGAATTCCGTCGCCTGGAGCCAGTACTGTTTCCGGACGGCAGCCGTCTGCGATTCGTTTTCTAATATTAAACCAAAAGAGGCACCATGACGAGGCCTCTGTACGCACGGCCTGCACTACTTCCTAAAAATAGGTTCTCATTTCCCAAATTATTTTATGACAAGATCCCAAATTTGGCTCCAGAAGTTGCTGCATTTGATGTAATGCGATTATGCAATTATTTTATGTGACGCTTGACACTTCATGTGGAAAGAAGTCATTCACTTTTATTTATCTGGTACTTTAGCCAACACTTTGTATATTTTACTCTAGCTACTGAGGTGAAGTGCCTTACCCTAGCAGCTTGAGGTTACCTGCTTACTCTTAAGTGACCTAGATTTTGCGCAGAGATGGGCTAGCTATATTTAGTCGGAGACTATTCAGCGTTTCCCTTTTAGCCCATTTAAACGCCTAGACTGCGTCATTCAGTCGAGATTAAACATACCTCTCTGCAGAGAGCAGACCTGAGTAGTGTCTGTTAGGTTGGCTGGCTCGTGGTCAGAATAACCTTATCATGGCCAAAGGTGTCATGCAGCATGCACGAGGGGCACGTGGCAGGGTTAGCTGCAAAACAGCACATGCCAAACCTGTCACAGACTGCCAACGGCGCAGATGCATGTCTCTGCAGTGCTGTGGCACAGGAAACACATCATGCTTCTGACTGGTTGCTGGGTAAACAGTGAACTGGAGCCCATTTGCTGGATGTGACTGTGAACCACATGGAGAACCCAGGCTGAATGCAGTGTGCCTGTTAATACTGGATGTGAAACTAAAACTTACTGTTGTACCCAGCAACCTTTAGTAGATAGAAGCGAATGAAATGGGAAAGCAAATCCAGCGGCAATGTCCTCAACACAAAGCTTTGAAAAAGCAGGAAGGAGAGAGGAGGGCTTTAGGGGAAATCAGCTCCATGTTAGAGTTGTTATTAAAATTAATGTAAGACCTGCTGGGACATCCAAAGGTGGGTAAGGGGGAAATTGTCAACACACACAAACACACACACACACACACACACACCTCTCTCAGACCCCAAAACCAATACCTAAAAAATTAAAGATAGTTACATTGTAGATCTCTGTGAACACCCAATAGATTGTATTAGTGAATAGACTGGTTGTGTTTAAGACTACATCATTCAATTACCTTTGGCTTTAATAAGATTAAATAAACATAAAAAAAAACAACAAAAAATTAAAAAGAAAAATCCAAACGCACAGATCAAGTTATGGAAAATAAACTAATACACACTCACTACTGAAAATATCTACTTCAAGTCATGTATAATTGTAATACTACACAAAATTACATAAAATCCTAACTACCCTTACAGCACAGAATCCATGGGCCCATCAGCTACCCACTTTACACCGCAAGTTACGCTAAGTTGCCTGAGTAGGTATATACAGCAACATGGACACTTTCACTGCTTCTGAATTGCACATTATAGAAATCGTGAACTATTTTCTCAGTACAGTCAATGGTAATCCTTCTGTAAAGGTATGTGGCTACAGGGGACAGGAGATCTGGCAGCAGGGGGCGCACCAGCATACCCAAGACGCCCGCGACCTGGACGGGGTGACATTAGCAGAGATACTCACTTTTTCCTCTCCTTGTCCCGCTTGAGCGTGGTGGAGCCCCCTGGCTGCTGGGCCTGGGACTGCAGCAGCTCTGTGGCTGTCTTCCTTTGCTTGAAGGCGTTGAGCTCCTCTTCCAGGGTTTTTTTCTTGTCCTCCAGCTTCTTCTTCTCATCCTGGTGCAGCTTCTTCAGCCGGTCGAACTTCTCGTGCAGCTACAAAATCAGACGCAGGAGAATGAGGAGAAACCAGGCTGTTTAATATATGGAAGTTTCTTTGCGCTACACGTGCGCATGTCTCCCGCCGCAGATCACGCGGACAGCAAAGGGCCGCCGAACCTCCTTCTCCGCCTCCTTGAGCTCGGCCTCTTTCTCCTTCACCCTCTGCACGAACATCTGCCTCATCTCCTCCTCCTTCTTCTGCAGCTCACCCATGAACTCGTTCCGCTTGGCCTCGTATGTCTCCTGCAGGCTGTGCAATAAGCCGAAGTGGCAAGAAAAAAAACAATAAAGGTTACTACAGACATCCGAAGTTTGCAATGTCCTGACTGTGGTCCAGGAGCAGACCGAACACCAAGTTAATGCGGACCCAGCCTGTAATGCACCTTAAGAATCAATATGGTTACTGTTACGAACCCTGGGTTCGTATTGTACGTATTACTCCGACAGAGTACAGAAATTGGGGGCTCGTCCTTCTTTTGTCGGTTTTGTGCTGTGCTTGCTGTGCTTTGGGTGGCTGGTTTTCGGTTTTTTTCGGGTCTGCCTGGCGGATTTTTCTGTGGGGGGGTGTTTGTAGTGGCGGCTATGGCTAAATTCGACCTGGTGGCTTTCACTCTTTACCCCACGCTGGAGCAGTTTGAGAACTGTCGT
>JAAGVU020000038.1:6695190-6709646 GCA_011763525.2 Mormyrus iriodes | reverse complement strand
CAGCGGAAGAGCCCACAGGCCCAGCTGCCATAAGCAGCAGCTCTACGTGTTGAACTTCCCCCTGAAAGCGACAAGCTCGCGGGCTTTACCATTTCGCCGGTTCTCCCGTCACGAATAGCTACGGGGAGATTTACTTCCCCTTTAATTGACGCATGATTAAGTGAAAGGACTCTGGCACGTCATTATGAAGATAAAACATTACTATCTGTGAATAATCATGGTTTTGGTAAAACGAAGTCAAACAAACCTGTTCAAGTGTGTAGGTTTCAAAACCACCAGTGTTATCACCAATAATGTTTAGATACATAAACCTTATATAGTTAGAGAAAAATCAGTTCTAAATTTGACCATCAGTTATGTGATTCTGTACGACCTATGTCTTCTCCATGGTATATTCCATGCCATGGTCTGTACTACAGATCTATAGATGTGTAATAGGAACCTGGATCACTTCTTCGCATCATATTTGAGACACATTACTAGACTAAGACTATTAACAGTAACAGACTTCATTTACAATCTAGTTGTCAGTTCTGTTGAAATAAACATGTCAGGTACAGTAATTAAAGCAGAGTAAGTACAGGAGCAGCAAAGGTCACTCACCAACGCAGAGGATGTTGAAGCAGAATCCAAGGTTGACGGACTTGTTGACCAGCTGGTCCGGCATGCTGTCAAAGCCCACATGGCCAGAGAGGGGAACGGATCGCGCACCTTCACCCTGTTAAAACGAGAAGCCCCAGGCATCACTGTCTGCTGTGCATTGCACGTTTCAATCTGGCAGGAACTTTCAATAGGCAGAGCACTTTGCTCATTGCCAGAGGTAAATGATTGATGCTGCTGCAGTTTAGGATCCTAGAGATGTGGCCCACTTAGTCTCATATTCAGGGCACCATGCTAGCCAGAAACTCTCAGTCTGCTGTGCTTACAAAGCGGCAGATCGATTTGCTAAAATTCCAACATCAGATTTCTAAAGTGTTCTTCAGCTTTGGAGTATTTGACAGATGTTCTGCTGACAAATCCATATCATTCATCAAATTTATTAATCTATAATTTCTGCACAGGTGATGACATTTAAAAATATGAAACAACCTCTAAGTACACTTCTGACCACCAGACTGCAGAACCACTGCGGTCCGAACTGCTAATCACAGAAATCACCACTAGGCATGTTGAAGATTTTCTCCAGAGCTTGCAAGTTCCTGACAGCTTGAGATGAAAGCAAGTGAAAATAAGATGCTACAGTCAAGAGCACCTTCATCCACTCTACTCCGACGAGGCACCCAACATCAGTGCCACTCGGAATGCCAGCCCTCTCACAAAGATAAGCCTCATTAGCCTAAACTGCACTGGTTATGGTTGCAGACGGCATTTTTATCCCTCGCAGCATGCATGCAGTTCGATCACTACACCATCAGAAGACCACGATCAAAACCACCAGAAAGCAGGTCCCATCCACCTCCCCGATCACCGTTCAAAGCTGAGCTACAGAACTCTGATCAAACCTCAGACTCCAAGAAGCGGCTCAAAGCCACACTCACAGGAATCTCTCAACTGGTGAGGCTTCCTGCTGAGTGTATGAGGGAACGTTTGTGTAGGTGCCTGCTGCCACAGCAACAATGCAGCATGCTCTGGCTCTCAACAGGCAACATCTTTACAACCATCCAGCCACGTCCTAACTGCTTATCTTGCTCAGGGCTGGGGTACACCCTGGACCAGATGCCATCAAAGAGCACACACACGCACACAGTGCCACACACACCAATTAGCCTAAATGCCCCCATGACACATGCATACGCACACACACCAGTGGGACTCCACGCCTAACCCTAGCAATGTGAGGTAACTAAGCCACTGTACCACCTACAATATTTACTGCTGCAAATGGGGCAAAAAAAGATTAAAATATTTCAAAATCATTCATTTGTGATGCACTTGAAAAATTTCAAATCCTACAACGAGGTTGGACAATTTAGTTCTATTAAAATAAGCACAAGGGTATATTTTTAAGGGGGATACCACAGACATCACACCTTTAATGAAAGACTTCAATTAGAAATTATACGTCAATAATCCATTTCACAATAAACCTGAAAAGCGATCAGGGGCACAGGAGAGAAGCCATGTGTAACAGCACCAGGTAACACGGCTGCGATCAGGCGCACATCTGCCCCCAGGAATCACAGCGTTCCCCCCTCCTCCAGACGCATTTTCAGCATCATCGCAGAAATGCAAGCGTAGTTTATAAGCTGCGATCTTAGCAGACATTTGATCTACTAAGATTTACTAATAAAATATTATTTTGTAAATGCTACGGCTCCTTACGGCGTTTCGTCCGACCCGCTTCAAAGCGGCCGTGCGGCACAAACGGTATTTTCCCCCCTTTTGCGGGTGAGGGGGGAAATATGTAGGATCCTATTATTTTAACGAAGCTTATCGGTCGGTGGGCAGACAGACAGACAGACAGACAACGCCCAGCAGGATAACGGAGCCGAGACGGCAAACAATAACAGCTATTTAATATACCGCCGCTTCCGCGCTAAACGGACATAAAATACACCGCAAGCACAGCCGGAGATCACAACATATTATTTAGAATACCGCCGGATTCTGGACATTCTCATATGGATCCAGCGATTTGAAAAACGTACACATTTATCTGAGAAGATCGTAAAACAATCGGTACAGTAACAGAGGCACGGAAGCGCCCGGCCGTGGGAAAATGACGAATTTGATGGGATAGGCGTCGTGTTAAGGCGGAAAGCCGCGGTCGGGAGCGCGTCCTGCGAGGGACTCACCGCTTGCCGAGCGATTTCGGTGGCCGCCATGGTCAGCTTGGCGCGAGCAGGAAACGGCGGGCGGCCGGCGGCGGAGCGACAGCTGCGGCAGGGGCGTACCATTCCCGGGGGCGGAAAGACCGCCAGCAACAAAGATAGTTCTACAGTTCTCGTTTAATCACTGTAACTGCACCTGCCATATCGTGCTATCTTAGCACATTCATAAGAATAATATTGCAAATAACCTCCACTGTCTTTGGAAGCCCCCTTCGTTTGCACCAATGGTTCAGTCCGACTCCTCAAATATTGGACAAACGCCACGCGCAGATCAGGATGACAGAAATGGGGTTAGTCGCTGGTGCTCTATTGTCACCTAGCGCAATTTTTATTTTTATTTTTCCCCTGCACTTTTTTTTTGCAATGATTAACCCAATTGCCACTACTAAGTAATTAAATACACATTGTACGGAGACAAATAAATCTACTAAATGAACGTATATGAATGAAATAATCACATCAGAAATAAGGTGGATTAAGCTAGGGTTATTGACCACGCCGAAGTGATCCAGCTCTTCCAGCCCTGTTTCATGCAGGTGACTCGCATAACTGACGGGCACAAACTAGTAGGAATTGCATGTGAGTCATAGGCAGTTCTAGACCTTACTTGGGCCCCAAATTTTGGGGGAGTTTCAACCCCCTATTTTTCGTCTTAGTCTCCCTGAGAAATAATTCTTCTAAATCCATTTAGTGATTTGTACCGTGTTTTCATGTACATTTTGTACAACTGTGATCTCGGCCCAAGATGAGGATGTAATAGGCAGGCAGGAAGGCCGCGCACCACAGCCTGCAGCATTTTATGTTTTTACAAGGTGTTACGATTTTCTGATTCCATGATAGTTGTTTTATATCAGAATAAATGATCATTATAATCGTATGTGAATAATGTGGTGGCCAGGCCCTGTGTTTGCAGCTGTCGTGCAGTAGGGGGCGCTCAGCACCACACAGGCCAGCAGTGACCATGGTTCTTTAGTGTTAGCCACAGGAAGAGCAAATAGAGCATGGCTGGCAATTGAGGATTGTGCCAGTCAGTGCTGGGCCCAGAACAGAATCACTAAGGGTGCGTGTGAAATGAGTGAGGTTGCAAGATCCTAGCGATGGGGTTACAGCCATGGATCGACTGACTTCCACCGGAGGGGCACATCATTAATGTGAGGGTGCTTTGCACCCTTAAGCAGCCTTATGAACGCGGGACTGGTCGTAGTTAGGGAGCCGGACAACCTTCCCCCGCAGTGCTTAAAATCCGTGCCAGGTATAAGTGGGAAAGAATGATATTGGAAGCTAGCTGTGTTTGTGTGATTCTGCAGGTCGATCGTAGAGGATGAAAGGAATGCTGCCTTCTGCCTGCAGAGAAGGGAAGACATAGTGGATGAGGGCCCTGAAGGAATTGTCATCTCAGAACAGCCCCTTTCTGCTGTTGATGCAGAAGAGGTAGAGGAGGTAAAATTCACTCACCAACATTTTATTGTCATTGAAAAACACATTATTTCTCTACTTTGGAAAAATTCCCCCTTTTAATATTGTGAAATGTGCCAGCTTCCTACCTCCCCAATGTTTTCAGCCACCAGCCATCACCAATAGAATTCCTGTTTGCATCCATACAGAAAAGATGTTGAGATCTTTCAATGGCAAAACTTCTAACCTTATGTGATACTGTAGACCAGGGGTCACCAACATGGTGCCCGCGGGCACCAGGATGCCCCCAAGGGCCACATGAGTCGGCCGCGGAAATTGTTCTAAAAATAGCACAACTCACCAGTGAGTAGCGTCTGAAATTTAATTTTATCCTGTTGATACGATAAAATCATAAATGTAACCAGTGTCGTCACATAGATGAGTCTCATTAATCATTAATAATAATATATAACTAAAGGTAAACAGAGCAGATGTGTTATTTAAGAAGAGTGTATCAAACTGGTAACCCTCAAAAAGTCTCAAAAAGGTTGATGACCTCTGCTACAGACTAATAAACAACCTGAAAGTAATAAAAGAAACATCAATCAACATATATATCAATATTTTACATTTCTTAATTCAGCTATAGATTTATATTTCAGCAATTACGTAAGAAAATTGTTATAAATTGCTAAGTTAACAAATGTGTTTATATACAGTACAAGCCGAGAAATGTATCCACAAAATAATGCTAAAAGATTAGTAATTTCAACAGACCAAAATGCTTCTACATAACAATGGCTGCTTTGTTGCCCTACAGTATGTCCACAGAATTGCAGAAAGAATATTGAAGAGTTCCTTTTTATTCAGAGTACTGGCGTCCAATCTTGATATTGCTGAGCTTTGAGCAGCTAGCTGGAATTCAGTAGCGTTAACAGAAGTATGGTTGCGAGGACGCGTACAGCGGCGCCGTTCCATAGTGGGGGGCTTCCGGCAGGCAGTCCTGTGTCTTCTGTCCGACATGAAAGAAAAATTTAAACTTAACTTCTAATTCACTGCTGCCTTCATAATGTTGTTTCACCACTCTGTTCAGTGCTTTGAACCCTTCATTCATTTTTACACAATAAAATATTCATATAAGAAACATTTATCATCAATCTCCTGCAAATTAACACACACACAGACACACGCACACACACACACACACACACACACACACACACACACACACACACACACATACACACACATATACACACACATATACACAGACACACAGACACGGACACACACACAAACACACACACACACACACACACACACACACACACACACACACACTCTTGCAAGGCGTTGCTCCTGATTTGTCTGGTTTTTTGATTTTCATTTTCTTTTTTTTTCTTTTTTTTTTATCTCAGCTCACCTCTGGTCAGTAATTCTGACTCTATGTTCACCCAGAAAACTGTCTTTTCCTGAGCCACCGTCGCTCTGAAAAACAAACACACGGCGGCATTTAGATCTTGCTGAAATAAAATCACCCTATTGTGCCCTTAAAGCACATCCACCCATGAAGGGGGTATCACAAATTTTCCGAACCCAAGTATCTTCAGGGATATAAACATTTTTGGGTCAGTCCTGATTGTCTCACTTCTTACACAAAATGAAAATTGTTCACTCCTTTGCGGGGTGTCCAAGTGTACACGGTGTTGTTGTCCTTGGTGTTGACATTGGAGTGGGTGATGGCTCCGTGCGCGTTACCTGAACACTGCAAAACATGTGAAATAGGTGCCGTGATTAAAATTAGGGACAAACTGCCTGTATTAGAGTACCAGAATCCAGACCAATCAATTGGAAAAGGGCTACTTGCAGGCAGATATTTAGTGTTATTCGGGGGGGGCTGCCAGGCCCCCAAAGCTTCGGCACGGTTGCCGCTCTGAGCCCGCAGAAGTACGCCTGTGTAGTTTGGTCCCCTGATGGTCACTGAAAGGGAACCAGAGGAAAACATCTTCAGAGACAGCGAAGGGAGCAACATGTCAGGAAATCAACCATTTGTTTACATTAATTTGTTTCCTGTTCATATTTATTTGTTTGTATACCGATAGATTTTAAAATTATAATGTATATCCATCCATCCATCCATCCCTTTTCCATACCTCTTCTCCAAAATCCATATCTGGCAATACGTCTGTTTTGTTTGCTTTTAATTTTTTTATGCTGTGTATCCATCCATCCATCCATCCATCCATCCATCCATCCATTTATTTATTTATTTTCCATACCTCTTATCCAATGGTGGCAAACCTATTGCAGGAAACAGAGGGCAGAAGGCGGAGTACACCCTGGGTGGGGTTCTAATCCATCACAGATTATGCGTACAATGCATAAGTGAAGTAGAATATTCTTTAACACTATTTAATGTGATCAGGGCTATCAAAGCTAATGTTGGCGTTACTTTTAAAGTCAAAACGCGTCACTGTTTCTTGGATGGCGTTAACACGCGCAGTGTTTTGATACCCAAATGGAAGGGCAGCATGAGCGAAGATTTCATTAGGGACTATAATATTCCTTCCTGGCTGTAAACAACACGAGAGCTTCAGTCGTGTCATCGAACATTCGCAGAATTCATGGCTAAAATTAAAACATTTCGTTTGTATCTCAAGGGGGAGGGCATTGTTACGTCTTTAATTTACTTTTTACCAATGTCAGATAGCTTTTATAAAAGGATAAAAATATCATCATATAAAATATTTGTCTTATTTTACTCAAGTCTAATACATTAAAATGAGTATCTTTCCAGTTGTTAAGTGCACTTCCAAGGGTTCTCTGATTCCTGTCTTTAGAGCCATTTGGCAAATGCATTTTAAGCTGGGTACACCCCAAGCCAACGGCAATAATCTAGCGCCAACAAAGGCTGACAAACGATCGGCTCCCTTCGCCTCCCGTCGATTGTGAAAATTTGCGCTGGAACATGCCAGCACAACTAGAGGCGACGGCTGACTAACACCGATGCAGCATGCACCGACGGGGACCAAACCTGCAACAACGAGGACCAAACCTGCACCGACGAGGACCAAACCTGCAACAACGGGGACCAAACCTGCAACGACGTGGACCAAACCAGCCGTGTTTGACCGTGCCAGACACACCGGCGTGGCAGGTAGCCACCGACTCACACTGACAGCCCGGCAGCTTCCGACGATCGAAAACTGGCTCTGTGTTTTCCAGCCCTTTCACTTTGATCTTGTTCTTGTTCCTAAACATTCGCCTTTTGTTTTGAGAGCCGTATCCTGAATTGAGTAAGAAGGGGCCTCAGTGGAGTGAAACGCTTTTATGTCGTAGCTGGTTTATTCGGCCCATGCAATGCTGATATGGGCACAATTTATTTTCGCCTTCATTTTGAGACTTCTGTTTGGAATAAATTAAATTCTAAACAATATACAGAAAACAAAACCTTTTTTTGGACGGTATTGCAACATTCTGTGCAATTAATTGTTTTTTAAAGTAATTAAGAAAAGAACAGCAACCATTTGAGACCGATTCCTCATTTTGAAACTCCAGATTAATGTTGTACTGTTACAAACTGGCTAAATACAGCCGTAGCAAATTCACACAGCTTCTCTCAGATAAAACATTCAGAAACAGAGCCCGTCTATGGGAAGGTGTGTCCTTCTTTGCAAACCCCTGAGGAACATCTGCTTGAGTGTAACCAAAAAACTGCTCTTAAAAAGCAGTACTCACTTTTATCTCATTGCATTTATTGTATAACCCTCTTGAGTATTCAGAAGTTATTGAATACCTTTGAATTAGTGCTCCACTGGAAATGCCTTTCATACTTTTTGCCTTTAATTTTAGTTTTGCTAAATTTTCCACTTGCCATTCCTCTGTCTAGTTCACAACATCGCAGCAGTTCTAGCAGTTACGCTAGACGTGTCACGGAACCTAAAAGATACAATCACATCTTCGGATGAATGTGACTAATTTTTGGCGAGTCTGAAAAGGGCAGCGTTTCCTACCTGTGACTGGCTCGTCGACACGAAAGGTGTGGTTGCTGATGTATAGGGTGTAGGGGGCCGGGAAGGGCTGGGGTTGCACCCCGCCGTGGTGCGGTGTCATGTCCGCACAGGCAGAGCTCGGAGCCCCTGTGGGGTAGCCCGATCCGAGCGGGAGAAACTGAAGTAGGAAGGCAGCGAGCAGCATGGCCCCCGACATGGCCTTTTCAGCAGGAGTGTCTGTAGCAGATCGAGTGCACGCAGCCCCAGGAGCACAGCGGATCGCGCTCTAGTGTCGGGGCAGGCGGGCCAGGTGACATATACGGCCAGCCAGGCAGCTGGTTTTCCATTACGGCTTTTGCTGAGTCACTGAGGCACAAAAAATCCATTATCTTCTCCTCCCAAATACTCCCTCCATTTTTCTCAGTCACTGCCAAAGATCCCATCCCCTTTGGGTCATACTCGTGCACTCGCACCGTTTCCTGTTTAATTTGACAGTAATGATCGCCTTGCCATTACCCAAGCATTTCATAAATAATGAGAAAATCGTATCATTTCTGTGAGTGATGATACACTTTCCACCGTCGAGGTCAGGGAATTTTTATTCCCAGCTGTGGAGAGTGTTCATTTACACGGTTTAACCAGAGAAATACCAACATAAAACGTTTAAAATTCTATCATTATTCTAATTTTCTCTTATCAGTCTAAAGATAATTAGATAATTAGAACAGAGGAATCTCAAATGTTTTTGTATTATTCGATGTCAAGGAAATGATATAACTCATAGATATATAGATAAATGTGAGCCATCCATCCATGATTTGGAAAAACCTAATCAATAAGGATAAGTCATCTTCTTAAGCCAATGTTTTATTTTGTAACCATTAAACAGGCAGTTACAGTCTAACTTCTGCTTGTGGGGAGTTTTATTAAAACAACAGCAAATCAATGAATCTGCACCATCAGCCCAAATGTAAAGAGTTAAGTTTAATTTAACAATTATCAATTTTATTGGACAATTCAAAAGGTATTCTACCACCGTCTGATTCCTGCGGTCAGTCTCCGCTCAGTGAATGAGAAAATAACTGTAACAGGATAGCATTGTAACTGATGTCATCATGTACTGTGATGCACTGCCCAGTTATCCAGTCAGTGACTAACACATACCAGCAATACTATATACCCGCCGTGGCCAGTAACTAGTAGTGTGTGGACACCCATTACTAAACATCCAGGGCTGCTGCCACAGATTTTGAATTTCGAAAGTGAATCATTTTGGGCCCCCAGCACAGACCAATCCAATTACTTTCCAAATTTTTTTAGCCCCCATACCCCGATCACATGTGTATTTGCATGTTGACCCTCCTGAACCCGAATTTGCCTGTCAGACTGGCAGATAGCAAAGCATGATAGCATCATCACTCCCAAGACCAGGGTCCGAATCCATCACCGGCCACGTCCCCTTAGGCTGTCAGCCTGGCCAGGGAGGCTGTCCCGCCCCCTAACCGGGGTCCGAATCCCTCACAGGCCACGTCCCCATAGCATGTGTTCAGGCCAATGGTGAGCAAACCATGGCCGCTACCGGCCTGCGTGGGGGGGTGTCGTTCATCAATTTAAGTTAATGAATTATTTGAGCTGGTGGTGAAATTTAAGAAATACGTAAAACAATTGTGGTGCTCACAGATTGGGATAGATTAGGACAGTGTTTCCCAGCCTGGTCCTTGGGGACCCCCAGACAGTCCACGTTTTTACTGTCTCCCAACTCCCAACACACCCATGAATTCACTGTTCTTGATTGGCTGGGAGCTTTTGGTGGGAGGAAAAATGTGGACTGTCTGGGGGTCCCTGAGGACCGGGCTGGGAAACACTGGATTAGGGAACCAAAGGTATGTTCTTCTAACAGACCAACAAGACAGCTATTGCTCCAACAACAACTCTATAGCTTGGCTATAGGATTATATTTAAAACCCATTTAAATTGTAATGTTCTGCAGAGCTGAGGGAAATGTGCCTCTGTGGCGTTCTGCGTGATCTGCAGCCCTGCTGACTTCAGCTGGGCTCCGGAATACCGTGTGTCGGCATTTTCGCTTCCCAGCGACGTCCTGCAACATCATTAGTGATAAACGGCGACGATCTGAAACGCAGCAAGAAGACAATCTTTTGACTATGAGCAGAATTAAGTTCTCAGAAAACATCCCATAAGTAGGTCCTGCTTAACAAGCTCCCCAGAACTTTGTTATAAAACAGTAAATGAAGAATTATTACAAATTACATGATTTTTTTGTCAAGATATTAACCTTCATAACGCCTTCATAGAACATTCATAAGCAGCATGAATGGTATACCTTAACATCCTAACATACCTTAACAGCTTTAATATACATTAATAGCAAACATTAAACAACTACGTTTCCAAAACGGTTGGGATACTGTGTGCAATATACATAAAAACAGAATGCAATGATTTACAAATCATATAAACTCATATTTAATCGAAGATAGAACGAAGACAACATATCTGATTGTTTTATGGTAAATATATGCTCAATTTGAATGTACCTGAAACCTGGCCATGTCGGCGCGGTTCTAGCTGAGAGCCCGGCAGCTTTCGGCAGCTTCCGTCAATTTGAATGTAAAATATGAAAAACGTTTTGAATCTCACTTGCTAAAACAGAGTTTCCAATATCAAGAACTGACATTTGAGCTAGTTAAAACTGAAGTCATGACATCAAGATCTTGCATCCTAACTAGTTAGAACTTAATGTGTTATATACTCTAGAAATGAATTAAAGCTAAAACGGCTCGCCATAGATGCTTAACCCCACTGTAACCCTATCGGGCACTGGAAGGGAGATCTACCTTCTAACAGGTGTATAATGACATTGTTTTAAGTGTTATTCTGATTAAGTAGATGAATTTTAAGCAGTTTCTTAGTAATGTAACAGATTCAATGTTTACTTAACGACTACTATCTATCTATCTATATATATATATATATATACACACACACACACACACACACACACACACACACACACATCCTGATAGGAAAGATACTGGAGAGGCGTGTTCTTGCCCCAGGTTGGCTATTGCCTGGCCCCGGAATTGCCAAGGAAACCGCTGTACACAGATCATCAAACAGGATCGGCCAACAAACTAACGGCACTTTAAAACGGATTTAAAACTCTTTTTAAATCTTTGCCGATCTCGCACACTTGCATTGGAAACATTCAGACGCATTCGTATTTCCTTTGAATATCTACTAATGTACACCAGGGTTATACCTGTATTTCCCGTTAAAACCACAGCCATACTTTAGACGAAATGGAAAAGAATTGCGTAAAACGTGCCATGGCTTCTGAAAACGGGACATGCATTATTGATAAGGCGAGTTCATCACCGGACCCGGCAGAGGAAGGTAGGTGGGCTGGCCGTGTGTCTGCAGAGACGCGCCATCCGATCCGCGCGTGTCCGTAATCATGCTGACAGTCTGCTTTTCACCCAGGGTCCACTTATGAAATTAAGAATATCGACTGGACGACTTGTGAGGACTTTACAATCGACGCTGGGAAGGAGCAGATTAAGGAGTACATCGGTGTGAGTCACGCTGATGATCTAATGATGATTAGATGACTGTTGATGGCTTTTGTATCTCAGCCACCTGCTTGGGATTTTTGCCCACTACAGTATCTGGAGTTTACATGGAATGGCGAGATAATCTCATCCGGGTGGTGGCAGTTCTGTTGCAGAAAACACCTTGTTCACGAGTTAGGAGGAGATTGACCAGGCTCAGAAAAGGGAACCGGACAAGTGCAAAAATAATTGCTGACTGCAACAACGATGTAAAGCCATGAATTATAATTGGTTCTGGAGTCTTACCTGGTGCTACACAGGACTAGGAAATGAAGTGACCACTGAGTGTATATTACTGCTACTTAGTACCAGGCACGCATTTACCTAATGCTAATATTGAGTGACACGTGTTCACTTGGATTATACATCGTGACTACATCCCTTTTCATTAAGATTGATGAACACCATGACAAGAGCTCTCCTGGGACTGAGATCAGTAAAATTTAGCTGTAAGGTTTCATGTCTTAATTATCCCTCTACCTGCTTTCACCGGAATTAGATTAAGGAAGTAGAATCATAATTCCATCTGATCTTAAACATCCCCAGTTCATTTTATGTTACTTTTTTCAGACATGGGAGCTGCATGCCAGTTGGTTGTACAGTATAGAGTTTCTGCAGCTGAAGGAGATTAAATTTCACAAAGAGTATCACTATCGGATCCGCTGGAGCATCCCGACTCCGCGCACGCCAATCCCCAAAGCTACTGTGTGCGTCTACTTTGTCATAGAAATCGCCGAGCTGAAACCACAGGTGCTCCTATTCCTCTAATATGTGCTCCTCAGTGGTTGCCTGTTATGACACTCATCCCAGTATGAGCCCATTTTGGGTGGACAGTTTCTTCACTTTCTACTCTAGTTTCCAACTAGAAGGAATAACATTGGCACTTAATACTGCGAGCTGTAACCCAGCAATAAAATTTTAAACCCCATTTTATATGAATATAAAATAGAAATAATGTTTTTTTTTTTAAACTGGTGGTTCTGTGACTAAAGGTGGAGGAACCGTACATTTGTCTGAGATGCCTGATCTTAAAAGATAGGAATGACTTAAATAAATCTAAGTAGCAAACAGCTGACTAATAAAATATTGTTTCTATGGCTTGGTTTCTGTTCTAGAATCTCCCTGTGGAAGTATACTATCACGTGGAATCCAACCGTCTAATACACAGGTGAGGATTAAACGTTGTTTACAATTGTAATTCACATGCTGTGTGAGACATTCTCTTAAATAAAGAAAAGTGATCATTGTCCTCTCCTTCTATGTTTCAGACCAGGAAAAACACGCTTCCGTGAAAAATGGCTGAAAGATGTAATAGAAAGCAAGCTTCTCTACAGTACAGTTAGTGTCTAAAACAGTGTTACATGTCAATAATAAATGACACATTAAATTTTGAAGGCTCAGCAGCAATCAGAGATATGTATTGACCCACCATAATAGTGATACTCTTAAATAATGCAGAATTGAAGTTACTATTGTAGTTGCAGAGTGAAAATGTAATAGAAATTCTAAGTGGATTTACATTATATGGAATGTTCCAGCGGGGCTTGGCAAAGGAGAGAGGGATGGTCCATGGAGCCACTCACCACAAACTAAAGACTTTATTAAACTCAGAAAGAGTGCAAAGGGGTAAACAGAAAATAAAGGCACCATGAGGGGTCAAAACGCACTGGATTTAACCAGATTTTTTATTTAGTATCCCTATATTTTGACAGCCGTATTGAACTGCTGTCAGCAGAGGGCGCTAGACTTCCCACATTTCATGACTCTCAGCTGAATCTTCGACATCACTAGAAGAAATAATGCTTCAGTGGTGTTTGCATGTTGTTGCTACGGAAGATGTGTATTAACCAAATATTATAATATTATAATAATGTTGTTTATTCAACAAATAAAGAGAATGCTACTAATGACTGTTGGATATTCAGGAAATCGTTGAGCCGCCTACAAATGACCAGGTTTCAGCTCTCGCTGCAAAAAGGCAATTTATTATTTCTCATTATAAAAAAAAATTAAATCCCAGCTCTGATTACAGACTGGGGTTTGTCATCACAGAACTACCTCAAAGTGAACCATGACTTACGTGATCATTGAAGCTTTGGTATTCAACATGGAACGCGAAAATATGATTGTTGATGTTTGGTTTTGTATCGGCAGGTAACTAGTTTGTTGCTCTTTCCAAAGAACGTCAGTTTTTAAATAACGTTTGCGAGGAATGCTAGTTTATTGTGTAATCTGGCGATATGATGTTCATAACTACTTTGAGTCACCCCTTCACGGGTCGAAGTCGAAGTTTATTTGTTTACAGATAAAATTAAGTATCATGTCCGGTTTTATGCGCGGTTCAGGGTCAGTGGGGTTACCCCCCCCATACGAACGCACACGCATGGTTCATATAAGGCTGCCCAGCATTTTGTTCAATAATATATGACAACGCATGGTGTTTTTAATGTGTTCTGTACAAGTCAGTGTATTTTCTTGTTTGATAATGGCCACATTCATAGCAAAAAACACACTTGATGTGTCAGGCACTCAAGGGAAAATATTAAACTTTTACATAAACTTTACATTTTACCGTATGTGATAACATACGGCTTCGGTAGGAAGTACAT
>JAAGVU020000038.1:6665958-6681693 GCA_011763525.2 Mormyrus iriodes | reverse complement strand
GGAACGGATCGGGTCCTGCGACCGAGCGGCAAGAGCGGGCCGCACCCGCGCGGGGGGGGGGGGGGGGGGGGGGGGGGGGGGGGGGGCGGGCATTCACACTGATATAACGATGGCTGACGGATGTCCTGCTGAAATGGGGAGCCAGCCTCCCGGATAGATGCACGGAGAACTCGGACATGCATGCGATCCAACCTCCTGCTCCACTGCTCATTCCCCACACCAGTGTAAGCAGGACGTTAGTATCCCAAAAAGCCACACGGTTAATTTACAACAAGGACGAGCTAAACTGCTAATGACAGTGGTGAAGACGAGGAAGGGGTAAAGACCTACTTCCAAATCATAGATGTTTTCTTAAATTTTTTCAAAACGTCTTTATTTTGAGGTCCCAAAAGAGGATGTTCTCTGTAACATAGGTGCAGAAAAATGTTTCACCCAGCAGTGTTATACTGATTAATTCACATAGTAGCAATGGCTTTCAGACGGCAGGCTACTGCGCAGATACAGGCATTTAAATCAACATCGGAACCGCGTTGGGGATGTGCATCCCTCTCGTCGAGGTAAAAGCCATTCAGAGAGAACACAGTGTGGAGTACTGGCTTTCTGCGAGGCTGGCTAAGGGCAAGGCAAACTCACTTGCCACAGTTGTACAGCTCACAGCAGTAGCAGGTGTTGCTCTTCACACGGAGGCTGCAGGAACCGCGCCCACCCGTTTGGCAATTAACCTGTGAGACAGGCACAGAGGCGGACATGTGACAGTCATCAGCCAATCGCTGCTCCGACTCTATATGAGATGCTGACAGGGATCTTGATGAGATCGTGGGGTTTTCACCTCTAAAGTCAACTTGACCGCGAGTGTGAGCAGGTTTTTACAGATTTTCATTAAGGTTGACTACTAAGCCTACAGGGGTCTGTGTGTCCAATAAGTATGTTTTTTTGGTGATATGATATTCTTACCTGTAACAGTGTTCGGCATCTTAATTAAACTATAAACATTGCCAGAAGTGTTAGAGGTTGCAGTGACCTGAGCTGTAGTCAAGAGCACCTTCGCCAGGTCCAAGTCCAAGACAACAGAGAAACGTCTCGAGACGGAACTCGAGTACTACAGCCCTGCAGAGAGCCGGACTCACATCATGATCGAGTGGTCCTGCGTTGGAGTAATACTCACAACGTCCCGCATATAGGGGCCTCAGGTCCTGGAAGGCAACAAAAACAATGTACCTGTGGAAACATTACCAAAGACAACCACAGCACACAACACAATACAGCACAACGCAGCTCCCAGAGTCGATATTATATTTGACGCCAGCGAGGCCTCAATCCTTCAGAGTCTGAGATAATCATTTTCAGTTGCTAAAAAGGCTGTACCAGTATTTCTACCTCAAAAAATATTACATTAGTAAGTGAATGTAAACTAAATCTATGCATTTACTTATAAGACAGATGTTACAATCATCAGAAAAGCATACACAAGCATACACCCTAAATAGAATTGTGGGGTTGTTAACCAACCAGAAACACATTTTAATTTAGGTTCTTTTATTAGTAATTTTTGCATCCTAAAGACACCAATTACAAAGCATGCAATATTAATATTATTAGTAACTATAATATCCATCCAACCATCCATCCATTTTCTGTAACCGCCTGTCCTATTCAGGGTCATGGGGGGTCCAGAGCCTGTCCTGGAGGCTACAGGCACAAGGCAGGGAACAACCCAAGATGGGGTGCCAACCGATCACAGGGCACAGTAATTATAATATAATACTAGTAATAATATTATTAGTAGTATAGTAAACAAGGTAATTCCCAGCACAACCTGCTATGCATATCTGCTTATCTGGTCTTCCAGACAGGAATATGTGGGATTCAAGCAGCACACTTACGATGTGCCTGGCCGCAAACACTCCATCCACGATGGCGCAGCAGAAGGCCGCCACCACTCCAAAGCTGATGAACACAATGGAGGCCACGAGCTGTCCCGGGGGAGAACGACCAGGCGTCACGTCAGCAGGGGGAGCCAGAGAGCAGTGGAGCGCTAGGCAGTGTAACGTTGAAACCGCCATTGATACTAGCTAACTCATTTCAAAGAGCCGCGTGAAATGATTCGCTCCACAAGTCGGTCAAAAATACAACCAGATTCGCATGGTGTGTATTCACTTCTGTCATAGGCCTGACCGGAATGGCACTGTCACAGGAGGTAAGCCTTGCATTTCACAGTTACAAACACAGCCCCTCCCCAGGTTACGATGGGGTTACGTTCCGATAAACCTGTTGTAAGTCGAAGATACTGTAAGGTGAAAATGCATTTTAATACAGTACACCTAAGCTAACAAACATCATAGCCTATAGCCTACCTTAAACATGCTTAGAACACGTACATTAGCCTACAGTTGGGCAAAATCATTAACACAAAGCCTATTTTATAATAAAGTGTTGAATGTCTCCTGCAATTTATAGAATCATGTACTGAAAGTGAAATATATTTACCCATCGTAAAGTCAAAATATCGCAACATGGACCATCGTAACCCGTCTTTATGTGAAACACAGAAAACACACACTCCTTACATTCACCTACACGTCTGTGTGTACAGGGACGCTATTGGTTACTATGCGCACTTTCAGATTTTATAAATCCATTTGTCATAATCTGTAAGTAACATTTTCGGTGTGGAGACTATAGACATTTTTAACAAATAAATCATTAGTCAACACCATATTTTGGCAAATGGGCTTCTAAAAACCCTTTTAGGTCCTCTTTTGAATTTTATTAACAGATATATGAGCCACTTGGCCGCATATCCCTGGCTATGCTCATTCTTCATAGCCAAGCCACGCAGCACCCCAGTCGTGACTCAGACTGGCCTACCAAGAACATCTCAACAGATCCACCCACACGGGGTTGTTTTCTGCTCGGCTCACAGGATTCCTCACGGGGGGAGTGAGCCAGCTGGCCGCTGGTCTTTCCTTCTGTTTAATTTTCCTCCTTATTACATCGGCACAACGTAGCCAATGTGTCCCAACAGACAAATGTGAGCAGTGCTGGACCAGCCGTTTGTGAGGAAATGGGTTTGCTAAGCAATGGACAAGTGAGGCAAAAAGGACATTGCAAACATTGCAGCCGTCGAGGAGTCGACTAGGCAAAAGGGCAGCTAGGCTGAGCTTCCAGGTACAGGAGTAAGCAGTGTTGGAGCAGGAGCTACACAACATCTTCTAGGAACCTAATAATATTGCATACAACTTCAGGATTATCACCAGTCAAAATCCTAAGTTGAATATCTGACATTCTCTTCAGTACGGGCTAAAATTAAACACTTAACTTTCATCCTCCTGCACATGCCATATGCTTCTAGTGTTTTTAGCATTTAATCCACAAAAACCGATGAATAGTACAGGACCTTTCGGAAGAAAGGCAAATTGCGTAATTCATAACGAATGTGACCTCATTTAATGAGGGACAAAACATCGCGAGCATCTCTAATTGTGGTAAAAGCATTTTGAATGCTCTTTATTCTGAGACGGCGTACATTAGCGGTTTTCTTTGACTCGGGCAGAGACGTTTGATGCGCGGTGTGAGTCACGGACATGCCTCCCAGGAAGAGTAACTGTCGATCTGACGATTCTCGCCAAAAGGAGAACAGGCCTGGAGCCCCAGCGTCTGTGTGCACGCTGGAATTAAAAGCTCTAGGTGTCCTGCCCCTGGCTTTTCTGGGGAGCTCATCCTCTCTCTTTATTTCTCTTTGCAACAAGGAAAAAAAAAACCCAGAAAGATTCAATTACACTGCATCTGTAAACTGAGCTGGAGGCAAGAGATTGTGCAACTACCCAAACTAAGTCTTGAACGAGACACCTGGTCACAAGCCTTATTGCCAGCCTAGTCTGCTCCCACCAAAACCTAAAATGCACGTGTGGAGAAAATACTACAGTATAATTTACTATTCCTGGAGTATTTATGGATTGCAAACATAAAACTAGAATTAATAAAATAGGCCCTGTGTTCAAATGACAGGCAAAAAGCCAGGAACGAAAGTCATGGCAGTATCTAGATAAACTGTAGTTCATTTATGCCTCATCTGAGAAATGATTTGGATAGTAAATCAGCTCACTTGCCATCCTAGATGTCATCCTGGTGCTGATGACAGCCTTCTCTAAAGGACACAAGCTTATGCTGTGTTTCTTGGCAGAGGATACAAATGTAATGAAATCATGTAATGTGAAATTCCTCACAGGTCTGTGTGTCAGGAATGCATCCACCGCCACCACCACCACCAACAAAAAAAGGCATCTGGACACAGAGTGGGTGCCTGCACAACAGAAAGCAGCTTGCTTTAGACCTGCGTATGTGGTACTGTAAGTGGCTGACAGTCACAGACCGCAGTGGGTGAGTAGGTGTGGTTCCTGTCACTGGCCTGAGAGAGCTGCCCTGGGCCTATGTTTACAAAGTACGTACTGCTTCCATAAGGGCCAGGCCCCCTGTGACCCCCCCCAGAGAGACACTGCATGTACATTCCTGCTGGGTGCTCCCTCCTCCAGTTACACTGTGTGGGGTGAGGGCTATTTCTAGCTCTGTCTCACACTCCCCCCAGGAACATGTTGCCACCGATCTAGTATCTTGACTCTCTGAACCAGCTTTGAAAAGACGGTAACCGCAAAGGTTCAGCGGCAGCTGATTCTGTGCACGACATGCGAAAGGGATGTCGGCATGAAGCAGTGCAGGACTCTCACATGTGGCTGGGGGGGTGTCATGGTGCAAACGCCCGGAGGCTGGGCTGTCATGGCTGTGAGGAAGAGGCTCTCCCGAATCACGCACAGCGTAACTTAAATACAAAGATGATACAAAGTGCACACTTTCTCGATGCTATGACACGCAACAGGTGGTACAACCAAGGAGAATATGTTAAATTAATGCAACACATACCATCTGTCTTTTGTTCTCTATCAAATGGGCTCCAATGATTCCAAGAAAAGAGCCAAAGCCAAGCTGTAAAAAATGCAGAACATATATCACCTTCAGTTAATGTAACGACTATTCACACCGAAAGCAGGGAATGAAGGAAATGCCTCACGAAAAATGCAATTCTGATGTTGCTTTCAGCGCTTGGCATTGATGACCATGATGACCATGTTTGAAAGGCTGCTAATTATCTGTCGTTTATAGAACATTTAATTAATTTCTGTAATAACTAGTAAATGAAGCATCATGAATGAATAATAGTGTGATCTCAAAGTAAAGCACCAGTGACCCTAATGATAACCATGTACTATACTTACAAAGCACCATGTACTATACTTACAAAGCACCATGTACTATACTTACAAAGCACCATGTACTATACATACAGATACTCTCTATCTTCCTATCACTTATCTGGTTCACAGTGAAAATTAAAACTAACAATACGTATAATAACCCTTAAAACTCTACATTAAATTCTTACTGATATTAATATCAAATTACATACTGGTGTATAAAGGTTTATAAATTCTTTAACTAAGACTGTGAAAAATCTAATATGATAAAATATATTTGGCCTATTGGGAATCTCATCGTGACAATCGGTCAAATAATAACAGTTATCATGTAGAAAAGCATGTTTAGCTGTGCTGTGTAAACCAAGGATATACACAATACTAAAGTATAGCCACCTAAGAGTATGTTCAAAGAACATACATACACTGTATATTAAATGGATACATCCAGTAAAAATGTTACACTAGTAGCTCATTAAAACTGGCCCTTTAAAGGAAAATGACTAATACACTGTCATCGTTAAAGGAGCTTCTTCAAATACATTTATTTTAGCACATTTCATTATTTGATTCTAGAACTTTTCAAAACCACAACATTTCTATTAGGAGCTCTCAGGGGTGCCATAAAGGGAGGAAAGTTAGGGCGATTGGAACATAATTAGATTGGTCTGAGTTGGGGCCCCCAATACAATATGTTTTCATGGGGCCCAAAATCTATAGGGGTGCCTCTGGGTGCTCTTCTGGGGCAGCCTTTAAGTTTGAGATCAGTACTGATCAGTACATGACCGACATTACCTATGAACGAGTCCAGTAAAAACTGCATTTGAAACCAAGAGTATAATTTGGGAAGTGTAGGCACAAGCCTGAGCCCCTTCTAGGTTTAACATGTACTTTCCGTGTATATAAATGACCGTCCACACTGGCAGAGGACGTGGGGATGACAAAGATTATGAGATTTGTCTGAGCCATTGAGTTTAGGACAGATCAATTAACGTTCCAGCAGCATCACATCCACTGCCGCTAAAGAGGGATGGTGCTCAAGTTAAATTATACACTCTTTGCTAGAGAACTGGAATCTCCTCAATCATTACTGTTGTCACTAGAACTGTTGTTTCCATTCTGTTGTCATATTTATTACTGCCATCATCCCAGTATTATAAATCTGCTGTTATTATTTTACAAAATGTATGATGCCAAATGTTAAGCAAAGTTGCACGTTTTTACAGGTATATTTTTCTCTCTTTTGGAGGCGCGGCTACACAGCGCGGTACTCACGATCACTCCGGGGTAGTAACCTCCAACGGTGACGTTCTGCGTCCGGGTGGTGGCCGCCAGGCCAGTGGTGAGGATGAGCAGAGATACTATAAGCAGTGATACGGTCACTATAATAGAGTTTCTCTTCCTCCTTCTGAAGGACCCTTTGTGGGGGGGGGAAATACAGCAGATCTGGTTGGTGTTTCAAACGAAATAGCTGGCTTCATGTTTCCGCAAGCGGCTTTTAGTTTCAAGGCGGCCGCGGTCTTTGTTATTGTGCCGTACCTGTTCCTTACGGCGCCTGATCTGGCAAATGCTTCATCATGTTACTTGGAAACATGCTGCGCGAAATAGGCTGGTATCTTACATCTTTATTGACATGTTATTCGCTCTGGACTATTTATAGTCTTGTAGTAAATCTATTTCTAACCTGCAGGAAGGTGATACTGAACCATTTGATTGAATACCATTTAAAAACGTTTATTTTTAAAAAAAACTATCACAGTGATATTTTAAGATGTATCTGAAATCGCACAAATGACTGGCCTGAATATGGAGATGTTTATCCCTCGCGTTGTGGTGAAAGTACCAGCATCAGCAAAGACCATCGCAACAAATTGCAAACTTTATCGATGTGTAATGTTTTGGAGCTGCGGCGACAACGCGACAAGAATGTACTAAGCATGAAGGTCCTAACACTGGAATCACACACACACACACACACACACACAAACCGCGATTTACACTTTCATTCGTTTAGTACAGTATTGTAGTATAGCTGCACAAACCATAGCGTTAATGTATAGCCCTAATTCTGCATTTATGCCCAAAAACAGACTTTACTTCATTTCTACGGATTGCGCTAATTCATCATAAGGTTTGGTGTTAAGAATTCATTTGATAAACATTTTGCATATCAGAAGCAAGGAAGTATAATACCCGTGTAATAATCATAATCCAAATGAAAAGGCGTGTGTCCGTATTATACAAGAAGCATAACCGAATTTTCCATTTCAAAATTAATAACACATAATATTTTGAATGCACGAACGTATATTGATAAATGCTGACAATGACGGAATATAGTGCGGACCCCACGCACGCACGCACGCGTTCGCCCACTGCATTGACCTTGCACATACCCACGGTGTCGGAGAGATTTATTCCACTGGCTTGCTGGCTCAGTCCGCTAGACATGTTATCAGTTTAATCACGACAGAATCTCTGACAAGCTCGAAAGCCCCCAAATCCCACTGAGGGGCACTAATAAAAAGCACTGAGCATTCTTCGCTGGAGATGCTGCTGCCGTGCCCTGCCTCCCTCCTCCTGCCGCGGCTGTCTCATTTTCGTCTGCGCCCCTTGTCATCCCCGCGCTCCTCATCCTCCTCCTTGAACCTCAAGCTACGGCGCTTCGGCCGAACGCCGAGTAAAGATCTGCGCATGCGCGTCATGTAACGCTAAAAGTAGCCGAGCGCGATTTCATGCCCGTCCTGTCGTCAGCACTCCGATTCTGCTCCCTCGTCACTACAGTACGGTGTTTTTGCACCCCAACGTCTAAAAATGTTCCTGCTCGAAAGGAAAACGACAAAGAGAATAACATAGCACGAGAATTCGAGTAATTCTAGCGAACAAATAACATACAACTGTCACCATTAATGAGTTACATGGCTTTTAAATATGTAATCCTAATTGCAAAGAAGCTCCGCCGAACCGAATAAGGTAATGATATTTAATAAACAGTGTATGGGGGAAAATAATCAGCTTTCATTAAATTTCCCGAAAAAGGAACATGGGAATTTGTTAAAAAAATACCGCTATGGGTATATTTAAGAGAATGGACCCTGGCCAGGAACGCGGTTAGACAATGAATGATTGGATACGCTGTTTCATTGAATGACTGATACACAAATGCAAAACACATTATATGATATTGTGTAGACCTATTATATTGTATTCACGATGTTATATATTAATAAGTTAATCATACGAGCCTAATTATTTTCATATTTCCAGTGGCCACTTAAGTAGCCTCCAGAAGCGCTTTGGAGGTAGACAGAAGCCTTTCTGCACACCACTGTTATACCGAGCTGTCACTTTTTCACTACTTTGCCTTCCGTTTATTTGTAACGAGTGCGGCAATTCGCCTCTAACCGCTCTCATTAACGAGGTGTTACTACCGCTAACTGGATTTTGTTTGCCTCTAAATTCCCTCTAAAGAATATAGCGCATGGAAAAAAAAATCCAAGAAGTGTCTATTTCTGCGATTCTGGAAGCACCAGGTTGGAAAACGCTTATAACATGCATCTTAGCAGGTCTAATGCTTGGCCAAACAGTAACTGAACCTCTTGACCCTGCCTGTGGGCTCTATGTATTTAGTTGCAGCTACATGATTCTCTGTTAGGAGAAGCGGGGTGTTCGCGTTACGAAGCAGCCGTGTCTAATAAACTGGCGACTCAGAATATATCTGTACATGTGAAGGTAAACTAGCAATGTCGGTACATTTAATAATATTATAAATGCATTATAATAGTCATCCTTACTGACTTCACGCCGATAAATTAAACAATGCATGTAATTTACGAGTATTTCGTTTATTTTCAAGTTGATCTATTTCGAATAATACACCGCGGGTACTTGTGAAAAATACGGATGAATGTGCGACGGCGCCGACAAACAGGCGCCACGCTGCGGCACAAGGGTGACACTGAAAGGGGAAATACAGGCAAATGAGGCTGACGCTCAGCGGTCTGCAAAATCGCTTTAAATGTATAAAATACTAAATTGCCAACAAAATGAATATGTATTGAATATTTTCTAACATTTTATTGTGCTGACAAAGCGCACAAGCACACACACACACGAAGAAAGGACAATACAAAGAATTAAAAGACTCGTGTCATTATGTATAAAACAGCACCTTGGGTATTACGACTGATTTCCCCAATTTATTTCAGTGTTAATATTTAATATATTTTGCATAAATGACTTTTATGTATTCAGTTATTTATTTCAGATTTTCGGGTGATAAAACAAAAGACAACAGTTCAAAGCACAGTTGGATAAAACTTTTAAAAGAATGAAGAAAGTAGTGAGGGACCCCTTAGAAGCACTTTTTCCATGACGACATTCCCCTTTTCTCGAAGAAAAAAAAAATACAGCAGGTCTCCTGGAAAATCGAGAGCAACGTGACCAGGATGCAAATAGATGGGAAGCATACGAGGGGCTCGCATGCGGCCGCTCGCAGCCCCGGCGGCCGGAATAAAAGCTCGCTATGTTGCGCGGCTCACCATCGCAGTATCGTTGCATGCAGCCCTTCAACTCCACGGCTGTCCAGGAGAAAGAGCCGGCATAGTAATCCAAGTAAAGCAAGTCCATCAGTGGATCGAGAACCCATTTTAAATGAAATGAGTGGAGATGGCGGTGATTAACAAAAGTATGTTGAGTTTGCATTTTAAAAGTATATCCTGTACATTAAAGCAATGAGGCTTTACCCCAGTCACATCTCGAATGAGAAAAGGTTTTCTCCGTGCGTGTTTGGAATACTGTAGGACGGAGGGTCTGTGCAGCTGCCAGACGCTCAACAGGCTCGGATTAAAAAAAAAAAATCTCTCACGCTTCGCTTCCCTCCCCCACTCCTAGTTTCTTGCTAAAACCAGAGTTCGGTCACTATAATGTCCGCTTAGATGAGAGAAGGTCCTCTCCATCCAGCCCTCGCAGCGTCGCATCTGACTTTCCGATGCTAGCAGAAGATAGTTTTTGACCAACTTAGAACTTGTGTTAACAAGGTCAAGTGGATTTCAGCCTCCTCCTATCTAGTTTTTTTCCTGGAAACTAAAATTGAGGTATGTAATATCGATATTTAATAATGCACATGTGTTTTATTGGCGGTGGCAGGGCTGGTACTCAGCCATCGACGTTAAAAATATGCATTTTATGCATAATGCGCAAACATAACTCGAACATTGCGAGATCTTTTATTCACTGGCAGTTGTTGGAAATGTGATTCCTTTAGCAAGCACATTATTTCTCCGTAGAATTATGGAGCCGAATACCACTGCCGACGAAGCCGAGGAGTTGCACCGTGGAAACTACCTTCCTAATGCGGTGAGCTCGACTTAGACGCACTAAGATGATTGAGACTTCATGCTTTTACACGCGACGCATAATATATAGCATATGGACATATCATATGTTCATATTTTAATATAACAGAAATATACAAGGTTTATATTGCAATTAGAGCGATTTGCGCAAATCTGAGTCCCATTCTTTGATTGCACCAACTGATAGATCTTGAAAGCGATTTGTTTTAAATGAAGTCCGCAGGTGGATCTGATTCTAAGAAGTTCAGGTAAGCTGTTTTGCTTGATGTTTATCACAGGTTTAATGCCTCTTATTTTAATTGTTCATTTAGTTAATATAATATTGGTTTATTGGTCAGTATTGGGCGCTGGTTATGGTGGCTAACTCTTTAACCTCACTCCTTCAGTGTTGGGCTTTGAATGGCATGTCCCTGCTGTTGCTTTGAAGTTGGCATATCCTACTTGTGCTGCACGCTTTTCCAAAGACATACAGTTAGATGACTTGGTGCATCTACATTGCCTGTAGCATATAACTGTGTTTTTGATTGTGCCCTGTGTTGGACTGGCATCCCATCCAGGTTTTACACCAGCCATCTGTCCCGTGCTGCTTGGAATAAAGTTTAGGCCCCCGTACCTCTGACCAGGATAAATGGTAGATGGATGGATGGTCATTACTGAGGCATATTTAAGATCTCAATATTTTTTCTGTTACTTCATTGATTTTCCTTAATGTCTATTGATTGTCGTTTGCCTTCACATACAAACTGCACTCATATATTCAGAAAAGCTTTACTAGCATCAGAAAAAAAATCATAATTACAATAAGCATATTCTAAAATATGGACAATATGTATAACCAGCAAGACAATTAAACGAGTTACGAGATATGACTGTAAAAAAATATGTGTTAACCTAGTGAATACCTTAATGTGATGTTCCTGTTTTGACTGACAAACTGATAGTTAGGAGCATGTTACCTTAACAAGCACGCAAAGGCCTGTTTTGTACAAGGACCAATTGTTTTAAATGGCTCATTATTGAAAATGTCATGCCCAACAGATTCAGACAATCAAAATATGTTTCAATAATTGGTATAAAAAACACATAAATTAAATGTAAACATAAAAAACTGAATATATTGGAGAAAAGCTGATAAATCATCTCTGATTGCGTTATTGAAATAATTGTTTGTACACCAAGTCACCTCGTATTCTGTCTTAAGAATAAATCTGCCACCAATTAAAATGTTTCATGAATTCTGGCCCGTCCTGCACTGCAGTGATCATATAATACACATCTTGACCAGTTTAACACATTATAAACTGAATTAACTAATCTTATCCAAGACTCCAAGGCTGCAATTATATTTGTGTGACAATTCACATCACCAGCCTGAGGCCTTGAGCAGAGTGGCAGGACCAGGATTTACAGTTAACCCCCCTACCGCGAGTAGACATGTCTGCGAGAAGGGGGATCTTAAGAGCCTCAGCCTAAATGTGTGAAAAATATCCCTTCATCTGTGTTGATGGCAGGGTCTTGTTTGGCATGAAACGTGAAACGCCCGTCTTTCATTGGTCTACATGTTTAGAAGGTTGTAAGCGAGCTGTTCCTGGCTTACGGCCCACGTGTGCGTTTTTGTGTTTCAATTCATATTAAGGAATTTCTTAGAATCTATTAAAAAAACATATGTGTAGGCTGGGGGAGGCTGTAACCACTTGTTACGCATTTCGTTGGTGAGCCTTTTCACAAAAAAGGCAAAAGGGCTCAGCATTCATTAAATGCAGCCGTTACATCCTTTACGCTACTACGGTAACGAAGTGAACTCTCCACGGGGTCACATGCAGCCCAGATGTTGGAAAAACAGCATGACGCTGACAGACACGCTGAACCCTTGATCCTCTCGCAGCTGAATTGCGAGGCCAGAGGTTAGCAACAAAAGGCATAAATCCAATAGGAGCAAAAGTGTTTCGGTCATGAATTAGTTCACTTATGTTCATATATATCCATTGGTCTAAAATGTGCATAGAATCCTCTCTCTTTATATGTCACTATCGTCATATAAACACACATATAAACTGGTTTATAGTCAAGCTATATAGAATGATTATGGATGTTTAGGAATACAATGCATATTTAATTATAGTATAAATGGCCTACACCTACCTTCATATATTAACTTACACTGTGTTCACTATTTCCATTCTTGTTTTAAGGCAAAGAGTTTGTTTATATGTTTATATAACAATTAGATGTGTATTTAGTAGTGCACTGATGCATTCTGGGTAACGGTCCACTCTATTTCCTGTCTGCTTGTTTTTACTCCCTTTAAAGGTTGTGTTCAGTGTTACTGGAATGCACTCCTGGTAAGTGGAGCATTAGGGTGCTGTGTAAAAGATGGCTAAGCTTCGACACGGCTTTCTCTTTTTTGTGCATTTCGCCACCATAGCAGGCCAGTGAGGGTGAAGCTAAACACGAGCTGGAGCTAGTGGAGGATTTAGAAATAGGAGAGGAGGAGCTGCAACATCAGCCATTAGAGCAGGAAGACCTGAACTTTGAGAAATGGAAGCCAAAACCCAAGCCCAAGAAGACCTTCAAGCAGAAGATGGCGGAGCTGAACAAGTACCTCTGGAACCCGGAGACGCGGGAGTTCATGGGGCGTTCTGGGAAAAGCTGGAGTAAGTAAGGGGTCCCAGCGGGTCCAGGGTGACTTTTGGGCAGAATCCCTCAAACAAATGCTCTCGTAGAATGTTTGGGGCCTAAACCAATGATGAATTACCACCGAGATAATATCATATCTTGAAGTTATGTCAGTATTAATACAGTATTATTCTGACCCTCAACTGACTCATTGGAAAATAAAATTGATGAATGGTTATATAAACAGCACTATGTATTATTTCCTTCAGTATTATTACTTTAAATAAAACAATAAAAATTACTTAGCCCTGGGTCTTCAGAAAGGGACTTCAATTGCGTTACTTTAGACGTGGCTTTTACATTTTCCCATAATTAACAGTATAGTGCTTGAATGTTTTTTTTCACGGTGCCAGTATTAAGACTGAAGAGCCAGACTGCAGATTTAGTTCACGGTTCTCTCCGAGCGATGTTGGGAACGTTGGACCCTTCAGATGCCAGTGGCTCCCTCCTGCCCCCCTCCATGCGAGCATGTCCCGGTTCAGTGTTTACGTAGGTGCACACATAACTCACAGTGGTCCTGACAAACATGCTCAGCCCTGGGAACTGTCCCTCCCGGTGGGAGTCTGCGGGGAACTGGCTGGGTGCCGGGCCTAGGACGCGCATTCCTCCCAAGCCCCCTAACGCTTGTTTCCCAAAGTCTCCCCTTCACCCTCCATGACCTCCAACCTCCACTCCTCCCCCTGACCTATGGCGTGGGGGGGATGCACACGCAAGATCCCAAGCAGAAAGGACACAGGAGGGGTATCTAGAGGGCGCCAGCGTGTTTCGCTATGGGTCGGCAGTGGTGGAGCAGCTGTTCTTCGACTTGTTGACCTACAGGATGATGTTCTGGGGTGTTTCTCCTTATGCATACTTGACCGTACTTGTGTTCTCGTGTACCTATTTTATGTCATCTTCCATTGCCGAAGACCAGTTCCAATACTCAAGAACAGAAGTACAGAGGACGGTAAAAATCCCCGGAAGTCGTTGTTGCCCCACCCCACATATCAAGGACACATCGGCTGCATCCTCGTCAAATGGAACCAATTCCATGATTCATTGCGCCCCAAGTTCGTTCTTGGGAGGCAAGTTAGCAAGAGCAGACTTGCTAAGGCCACAAGCACGATCTTTGCGTTCTTGGTATTGAGAAACACCCCTGGACGTTCTCAGTATTAGGAATCTAAAAGACAGAAGCAGACTATCCATAATGGGTCCAAAATGAAGTTTGCGGAAAACTCCGCTGGGGAATGCTCCAGAGCTGCCGGTGCCATTAGACAGAACCGCTGCCAGATGAAGAACCCTGAAACACACGTTCACGGGTTCCAGACTCACCCCTAGGGGGAAATCAACGATAGCAGTGTGAGAGGAGAAGGGGGCCCCATGGGCTGCTGTAACGAACACAGCATACAAGGTGCCTGTGTCTATACTGTACCCCCCCCCCATGTGACAGGAGTGTGCGGAGGAGACACTGTGCCAATGTGGGGTGATCTGGCAGTGGGCAGCGGGGGGGGGAAGGGGGACTCTGTGTGGTCACGAAAGGCCACCGCTCTGATGGCAAACCGGAGGTTCACTGTGTTCCTGGTAAAAGGACAGCAGGGTGAATTCTCACTGAAGCTTTAACAAAAAGGCTTTTGTGGCCAAGGGACGCGGTCCTGGCTGCCACCAGGCGCCTGCAAAAATGCCCACGCAGGAGAAAGCCATTAAAAGCGGGAAGCACTCAATTTGATTAGTAGCTAATGGAGCACTAATTGATCAAGGACACTGTTTGTTGACATGTATATTCCTAACTCCTGCTTTTTTGTTACGTCGGTTTCCTGTCGCACTCATTATGCCCAAAATAATCTACGATTAAAAAAAACTGTCAGAGGGCATTGAGTTTGACTAAGACTAAGAAGGTGAGGGATTTCATTCGACAGGCTAGCATCATCTCGGAATTTTTCCATATAAAGCGGATTAAGCCTCATGAAATGCAAACAAATCCAGAGGGGCTGTTCGAACCACACATCGTCATTTCTTTGCACTGACGTCAGGGAGTCCTCTGAGTTGGGCCTGGTCCCTGTGAAGCTCCTTAGTGACCATACCCTGTCTTCTATGAAGCTCCTTAGTAACTGTCCCTTGTCCCCTGTGAAGCTCCTTAGTGACCATCCTCTGTACCCTATGAAGCTCTTTATTGACCGTCCCCTGTTCCCTCTAAGCTCCTTAGTGACTAACCCGTCCTCTGTGAAGCTCCTTAGTGACCGTCCCATCCTCTGTGAAGCTCCTTAGTGACCATCCTCTGTCCCTTGTGAAGCTCCTTAGTGACCATCCCATCCCCTGTGAAACTCTTTACTGACCATCCCCTGTCCCCTGTAAGCTCCTTAGTGACTGTCCCGTCCTCTGTGAAGCTCCTTAGTGACAGTCCCATCCTCTGTGAAGCTCCTTAGTGACCATCCTCTGTCCCTTGTGAAGCTCCTTAGTGACCATCCCATCCCCTG
>JAAGVU020000038.1:6635315-6665858 GCA_011763525.2 Mormyrus iriodes | reverse complement strand
ACTCTTTACTGACCATCCCCTGTCCCCTGTAAGCTCCTTAGTGACTGTCCCGTCCTCTGTGAAGCTCCTTAGTGACAATCCTCTGTCCCTTGTGAATCTTCTTAGTGACTGTCCCTTGTCCGATGTGAAGCTCCATAGTGACCATCCGGTCCCTTGTAAGCTCCTTAGTGACTGTCCCTTGTCCCATATGAAGCTCCTTAGTGACCATCCCCTGTCCCCTGTGAAGTTCTTTGGTGACTGTCCCCTGTGAAGCTCTTTAGTGACCGTCCCCTGTGAAGCTGCTTAGTGACTGTCCCCTGTGAAACTACTTAGTGACTGTCCCCTTTGAAGCTCCCTAGTGACTGTCCCCTGTCCCGTGTGAGGTTCCTTAGTGCTGTCCCTTGTTCTCTGTAAACTCTGCAGTGACCATCCCCTGTACCCTCTCAAGCTCTTTAGTCTTTTTGTTGCCATTGTGATGCTGATTTTTTGTTTCCTGTTACATGTGTTGACGGTTGTGAGACACATGAGCTTTGCAGAGAGGTTACATTAGTAACAGCTGGGAAGCTAGACAGGCATCTAAGTGGGTCAATGAGATTATTACAGGGACTCTGTGAACACTGGGAAGATGGTAGTTTCCTGTGGTAAACATTCCTTCTGTCTCCCCCGCTGTCCCCTCCCAGGTCTCATCCTCCTCTTCTATTCGGTGTTGTACTTCTTTCTGGCTGCCATGTTTGGGGCCTGCATGTGGGCTCTGATGTGGTCTATTAACCCCTACATCCCAACATACAACGACAGCGTGATCCCGCCAGGTAAACCCAAATCCGGCACCACATTCTTTTGCTTGGGTAGCTCACAGGTAGCATTGTACTGGCCACCAGTACTGACCTCTGGTTTTCTGAGAGGACAGAGAATGGTTTGTGCTAAATCCGCAGGCATGATGATGTCACCACGGGGCCCTAATGGATTTGACATCTCCTTCAATGCCTCCGATGAAAGTTCCTGGAGTGATTATGTGGATGCACTGGAGGACTACCTGAAACGTGAGTGGCTGTCGAAGGCGATGCGACCGACGCCTCAGTGTTCTTTGGGTCTGCCCGGTGTTGGGGGTGTTTGGCCCCGAGAACAACCTTGCACAAGGACGGGGAGGGCCCTCCCTTACCTTTTCCTTCTGGTCCTCTGCCAGTGGAGAAGAAAACTTGTGCAGAAGGCCTTTGTGCACGAGGCATTCTCATTCCAGTCAGCCTGAGGCCTTCCTTTGTGCTGGATCTCTCTGCTCTGGCTGGGGCCAGCCACCAGCAGAGGCGGCCTGGCTTATTTATGGGTTCTTGCCTTCCATCCCCTCCATTCCCCTCCCCTCCCCCCATTCCGGCAGCATACGACGACTCCATTCAGATACAGCGGAACTTCGTTTGTTCGAAAGAAGAGTACTACTTCCAGGACGACATGAAGGAGAGTGCGGAGCGGAAGGCCTGCCAGTTCAAGAGGTCCTGGCTGAAGGAGTGCTCAGGGCTCCAAGACCACACTTTCGGCTACTCCGACGGAAAGCCCTGCATCTTTCTCAAGATGAACCGGGTAAGAGAGACAAGAGTGAGGTGAGATGGATATGTGCAGTAAATTACTAATTACTTTTCAGGAAGTGCATCCCTGAGGTGGACATCTCGCAGGATTTTCATTCAAGTGTGCAGCAGAGTCGCGCAAAATGGGGATTTTTCATGAAAAGTAGAAGGACAGTGTCCAAACAGGGGCCCTGTAATTGTACATTGATACTATAATAATTGCCATACAACAGGGTTTCCCAATTCCCGTCCTGAGGGGCCAGTCTGCAACACAGTTTGCAGATTTCCCTGCTCAAACACACCTACTAAACCTGGTAATTAGCTGGTCAAGGTGTTTTTCAGCAGGGAAATCTGCCAACTGTGTTGCAAACTGTCCCTCCAGGACAAGAACCAGGGAACCCTGTAATACAATAATAATTGTATGTTATTCTAATTCACATATTATATTTCACAATAACCATACAGACTTTATATATAAGTTAAGTCTAGAATGTAGTATGAGTGTTTCTTAAAACAGGAGCAGCTTGTAGGAGTAATGAATCAGAAAAATGCAACATAATCGTATCAATCGCTGTAAGAAAGCAGGAAAAATGCATTCTGAGTATATAGAGACATCTAATGGCTATAAGAAGAACAGCCATGCAAAACCCATGAGCGCACACATGTGATACACACTATGTTTGCTTAATGAAGAGCACCTCACAAACAATATAGCTTACAATCCAAGAAGTATTCAGATCTGTCGTGATTATAAATATCCACGGTAACATCCACTCAGGATATAGCTCTTTTCAGTTCTATCTTGGTGGTGAACAATAAATAGATGTTGGGGCATGTAAGAATTTTTTATACTATATATATACATATACACACACACACACACATTTGTATTCATATCTCTGTGGGGACTCTACATTAATTTCTATGGGCAAAACCCTAATCCCAGCAATGACAGCCTTAACCCCTACCCAACCCTAACCTTAACCATAAGTAACCAAACTAAATACAAGACTTTTGGCATTTTTAGATTTTTGATTGTATTCACAGATTTTTTATAAAATTGAGTTTCACCTTGTGGGGACTGAAAAAAAATGCCCCCCACAATGTCAATATAACAGGTTTTTATCACATTGGTATAACAACAACAATGTAATATACATATACGACACACACACACACACACGACACACACACACGACACACACACAGCAGAAATACTGCTGCATATATAACCTTTGATATTTATTTGAACGAATGACTAAGACTAAAGTAAGAATTATTGGTGTGACCCCTGCGGAAATGACCCAGGCCACCTCCTCCTACGCGCACCCTAGGGAACTACTCCCTCCCCCCCTGCACCCCCCTCCATGTGCCTCTGTTTTTGAAGCTGCAGAGTGGAACTCAGAACGAAAACAGTGTCCTCTTTGCAGCTGCTGTCACCAGAGCAGATCTCCCCAGCTGACGGAGGACACACACAGCCTTATGGCTTTTATGTGTTCAGTGCATAAAAATAAAACCATCAACCTGGAAATAAAAACACAAAATGTCTCTTCTGCCTGAGCCAAAAGCGTCCCTAGACAACCATGATTTCTTGTGTAGGACGGAACTGATTTGTCAATGAATTTTTCCCAATAGATTCTTGGATATTTACCCGGGCAGGGCACTGCGGTGAAAGTGACTTGTGCAGCAAAGGTGAGCATGTCAAAAAACAGCCTGTTTGTCACCGTGATTATGTACTTCTAAGGAGGGCAGCCTTTAATTTCCCTTTCAGAAAGGAGACCCAGGGAACCTAGGGACTATCGACTTCTACCCTGATGATACATTCAAACTGATGTACTTCCCATATTATGGAAAGCTAAGACATGTAAGTATCCAGCTCTCCAGGTAAAGGGGCTTAATCAAAAGCATTCAGATGTAGTTAGGAGCTTAACAGCTGCTGTAAGGGCTAAATCAGTTCTAGGTTTGACTGGCCTTGCAACATTCAAGAAACAGTCAGCAGGGAGCGGTGTTTGCGATGAACGGAGACAGAGATGAGTGTCGGCCTTCACCTGTGTTCTGTTCCCGTTCGCAGGTGAACTACACGAACCCGCTGGTGGCTGTGCGCTTTTCCGGGCTGCAGCTGGACACCCAGTTCACGGTGCAATGCAAGCTCAACGGCAGGGGCATAATCAATGACTCCCCCACTGACCGCTTTCTGGGCAGCGTGACGTTCGGCCTGATAGTGGGAGCATAGGTGTGTATTGGGGGGGGCTGATCTCTGCCTTAGTGGCTGCTACGACGGGTAGCAGCATTGACTCAGCATCTCGACGTGGGGGGGGGATCCACACCACCTACAGCCATTAGCATGCTTACTGTTAGAAAAGCCCCTTTCCCCACCCTGTCTTACTTGTCCGTGCTCCTATTGCCACCTAGATGCTGGTGTTTCTCCTTTCATGCACCACACACTCAGTTTGGCCTTAATACATTAATAAACTGAATATTAGCAGTGAGTAAGTAAGGGCATAGAAATAAGGTGGTCGTGCTTGGGTAACAATCACTGGAAAAGAACGAGAATTACATTCTGCGTGTCTGCCAACTCCGTCAACTAATCATATACTAACAGCAACAAGAAAGCAAGGAATTTAATTTATTCTCATAGACAAGCTATACTTTGGAGGAACGAAGGGGTGAAAGCCAAGCTTCAGAGCTACCAGTGTATATGGAGTTTGTATTTTATTACTGTTTTTTTGCCAAGTTATTGTAACCCCACTAACAAGAGAGGTAATTGTAGTTAGAGGGAGGCCATGAAGGGCTCCCTTTTGTCTTCAGTTTAATGAACAACATGTTAACAGTCTGTTGTAGTGTTTTGCATTTTCTCTGTATAAAAGCAGAAACCAACGAGAAAACAGGTATCCTCCAACACTTAGCCTATACATTTTTAGATGGATAAATGTTAGCCTTGCACCAGTTATGTTTGTACTCCTTAAATTGTTTTCTGGACTCTTTAGGGTCAAACAGTTGCTGCCATTATATTTTGATGTTTTTCGATGTTATTTTACTAAAACAAAAAGCAAGATTCCACTCTTGCATTTACTACTGTGGTAAAGTGCTTTCCAAGAGATTGTAAACGTAGTCAAACATATTTACTATATTGTATGAGAGGAATAAATGCAATGTAATTAAGAGCATTGCAAGCAATCTATTTACAAAATTGTTTATACGGTTTTCAACTAAAATATCCGTACATAGCTTTGAGTTCAGAATCCTTTTAGGCCAGATTTAGTATGCAGACATATGTTCAACAGTTCCCTAAATACAAGCAGGTTTTATATGCCAGGCTGTTTGGTCATCACTGCCCAAATATTTACTCAGAAATTTAGCAGAAACCTTTTCAATATTTAATTAAGTTTCCAGAACCTAAATATGCTGGTATGGTGCTGGATATTCGCTATGAAACGTCTGTGTAGTAAACTGATCTACACATTTTCAGCCAATAGGTGCATGTTTGGTAACATTCTGTGAAAATTAACATTTTTACACATTTTCATGATGATATTACAATAAACATGTGGAAATAAACTGACTAATTAAAAAATGTGTTTTCTTTCTGTGTGGTTGACATGAAAGGGTGTCGTCACTAATTTAATGTTGAATGGATAATTATGTACGAAATACATCATCAAAACATACATTGCTGATTCTCATTGAGCGAAATTAATAAGCTAGACAACCAAAGGAATAACAGGTAATCATATAAAAAAGCTGGTGTATGTGTATATACGAAAAAGACTGAAAAATCTTCAAACTGCTTTTCGGATTCTAGATTTGGTCTTTTAACGGTAAATTTTAAAAATCCTGCAATTTTTTTATTGCCTACTTTTCTTCATGTACCTCTAGGGCTTCTCTCAAGATACTCCTGTAACATTCTTAAGAACCAAGGACGCTGTGCTGTAACAAAGAATAAGTAAATCTTAAATTCTTCTGTGTCGCATCATCCACCTCTACAAAAAGTAATCATTTAATTTTTTTTAATTTTATATAAAACCTTGCCTCCATTTGGATTTGGATGCGTATCTACTGTAAATATACATAAGAGTGTTTAAAGAAATTGACTCGTTTACGCATTTTTAATGAGAGACACCAGCATGTTTACTTTGCTAGGGTTTAGCTGTGTGCGCCATGGACATACACTGTGTGCCAGGTTCCATGGGTGCTTCAAGAAGAATGGGATTTTCCTGGGTTTGTTTTTTAATCCGATAACGCAGTTTGCCCCAGTGTAAACAGAATTAGTTGCAGCTAATAGTGAATATTCTTTATACACATTTTCGATTACATCAATATAGTTGGAAAAAAGTTGATAAGGAAGAAATATTGTGTTCATCGATAATTCCAATTATCTGCCTAACCATACTCTGAACTATGCTAGCTAGTGAGCCAACAACACAACACAAAAAGCCATGCAGGTACAATTTACTGTTAAGATGTAGTTTTCTGGTTTGTCAATTATGACCCAAGCCTCATAGTGGTTTTGTGTCCTTGTCTTTGGCTAGGGAGGATGTCTGATTTCAAGACACAAAACTCTGAGTCTATGACATGGTATCTAACTTTTATACATGACCACAGATAATGTAGCCGTACGCATCTAGTGATTTGTATGTTTGTAATTCCTCTCTGGTGTACACTCCAGCTTTCTCCATTAAATGCGTGTATATATCAGAGCATCGAATATTCAGCCACTTGTTGATGTCTTCTTCCCATTCACTAATATCACACGGATCTGAAAGTCGGTCACCGTTCGTAAAAGTCAATGTGTTTAGGTAGGGTTCATGATCTGTGGTGGTTAATGCCCTGCATAGCTTGACTTTGTAGAGCTGTTGCACTCTGTCATACTTCCAATGCTAAACTGCATGCATACTCTTATGTACGTCATCACTGTTTACAAACTGTAAATAGGTCTATAATCAGAGGTTAGAAACACTAGTTGTTCTACTAAAATAGTCCTTTTTAATAGCCTACATTTAAAAAAGTTATAATTACCTGGATATGGATAAAAAATTATACAAGGTTTCAATATAATGAAGTGCAAGACAAAGTAATGAAGAGTTTCCTCTGAACGGTAGAAATGTTTCATAAGCATCTCAGTGCGTTTCTGCCTAAATATATACAGTACCAGTCAAAAGCTTGGAGACACCAAGCCGCCTACAAAGGAGGGCGATAGTGTCGCATAACATGACCTGGCCATCTGACCCAAACACAGCAGAAATGATTTTGGAGGAGTTTGACCAGAGAGTGAAGGATAAGTGGCCGATGAGGGCTGAGGATGTATGTGGGACCTCCTTCAGGACGGCTGGAAAAGCATCCCAGGAGGCCTCCTCATGAAAGTGGCGTAGAGGAGGCTGTAGGGTCAGCCAGTCCCTGGAGGAAATGGGGTTAAGGGCCTTGCTCAAGGATCCAATGGTGGGATCACTCTTCCGACCCAGGGATATGAACCGGCAGCCTTGAGTCTCAACCCATAGAGCCCCCCCCAGAACAAAAACAAATTGTTTAATACTTGTTTTTGTCAGTGCATAATTTCATTTCCATTGCATTCCAATGCATTTTATAGTGTTTGTATTTAAAATAATTACAAAATGTAGAGAATAGCACAAATAAACCTTTCTATGGGTCGGTGTGTTGAAACTTTTGACTGGTACTTTATGCATTCAACAACTCATGCATTATGTACGATGCACATACAACCTATATTTCGGATTCTTTATAGCACCTCGCATAAGTAAGGACAACGCGCGACAAGCCATACATAACAGTGGGCGGCGTCCCCGGCGGTAACAGCCACGATAACCGGGCCGCCCGTCCGCTGCCACGAACAACCAAGGCGGCGGTTCTCCTAAAGATGATGCTTTTATTAGCTGATTTAACAATTAAAGTTCACCCCCAAACTAAAAAGATGCGGCTTAGAGAAGCGTTAGTGCTGTCTGTCCAGATGCCTAGTTTTGGGAATACCGGCCGTACAAATGTCGGGCTTCTCTCGAATATAATGGGAGTGAATGGCATTCTTTCTGTGGTGATTAACCTGGCAAAAAAAATACATTAGGAAAATCTAACAGCAATGTTTCTTACCAGAAGTCATGTCCCTGTTACTGAAAACAATCCATAGACTTTGCAGCGAGCAGTTTAAAGTACGAACTATTTCCTTCTACCGAACGCCGCACACCTATCGTATCACTGCGCGGAAGACAAGAGCCCAGCGGTATCGGTCGGTAGAAGGAAATAGTTCCCAGATTAAACTGCTCACTAAGTCTGCGGGTTATCTTCAATAACTGACAACAGGTACTCATCTTGTCTAAGTGGTCTGTAGTGATTTCTTTGCTTTATAGTCGCCGTTATGTAATGTTAGTTAGAATGAAAGATTATAACGGCGTATTGATTTGTCTGGCCGGCACTGCACGTGCGGTTACAGCGAATTAATCGACACTTCCGCCTGGGAATTCGGCAGCACCCTGGGACAAGGGAGCATCCATTTATGGTTTTATCACTGTGTAACACATGGAAACAACTGGAGGAAAGTGGTCTCTCTTTTTAAATGAAAGAAGGGTTATACCATAAGATGGCATTATATGCAGGGACCGACATAACTGGTATGCAAGTACGTATTCGCATTGTAAAAGTTAAAATATGTGGTAGTTTCTTGCCGTAACAGCGCAAATGCGCAGAAAATAAGTGCGTTGTTATGGCAAAAAAGTCAGGCGGATTTTAACCTTTAAACCGCGAAAGCGTACTTGCGTACCAGTGACGTCAGTCATTGATTATATATGCTGGTTACTAATGTGTCACCTCCTTCCAGTCAGGTAGGACATTAACACAAGGACAATCAAGAAGCCTGAGGCCACGCCCACTTCAGAGTGCCCCAATTAGAGGCCAGGAAATGATCCTGGCTGGGGAGGGAGAGACAGAGAGGAGGGGGATTGTTATTTAGTAAGCAGGAGACTCAGAGGGTTCTGGACACTGAAGAGAGAGTTCACTGTCACAGAGGGAACATGTGGAAGAAATATGAGGAAAGGGCAGGAGGGGGGAGCCACAGCAAACCAATCAGCATTCAAGCAGCTTAGACAGAAGCAGTCTCATGGTGAATGGATAGCAGAAAAAGGGGCTAGCTTAGAAAAGCATGATTAAATGTGTACCTGCTTCCAGAATACCAAAAACTAAATGAAGCTCTCTTTCACAATGAGCGTTAATGGACATAACCAGCAAAATGAAGAAGAAATGGCACTCGCTTGGCAAAAAGGACAAAGTACAATGGTTGCAAAGGATCAAAATGTGGCCATATTAGATCTGAATAAGAATTCCACCATCAAAAACAAGTTAATGGTATACATCTCTAAAACCAGGAGCACTCGCAAGGCAACAAAATCAAATGCTTTCAGAGGGTCTGGTATCTATGCCTTTGCTTTCTGCTCCCTGCACGATAGGCCATAAACAGAAGACCAAGAAAGATCAGGGTGACTCCCACAGCTATCAGGACAAAGAAGCTTCCATCCTTATCGAGCTGGCAGCCCGTGGCTAGCAGGAGAGGATAAAGAAAGTCTATGTGTGAAGAGGTGATGGGATCAGCAGGGAAATTAAGGAAATCTAAAAGTAAAATGTGCAGGGGAGAAGTTGTAGGAAACCTTGAAAGTTTGCTCAGGAAAAGTGCTTTTTAAAAAATGACCGAAGAACTTATACTGTCATAAAAAGAAAACATTGTAACACTCACACAAAGGTGCATAAAATGTAAGGAAAATCAGTTTTAGTGAATGTTGCTGCATGTCGTAACAGGAAGTAGTAAATTTTCCTTATGCTTATGCTAAAAATCAAAATACAAAAATTAATCAACACTACAGTCATACACATTTAAGTAATATGCATTTTACTAAAGCATTTAGTTTTTTTTTAATTATATCAAATTTAAGGTATCAACATGGGCAGCAGAGATCATATATATATATATACACACACACACACACACACACACATATATGTATATCACCGTTTAAAAAGTCTTTGGGAAAAAATAACAAGAGAACATTGGTCATGTTGTTACTTATAACAACTGGCAACAAATTAGAGTCATGGAACAGTAAGCAGCTGGATGATTTATAAGGGAACTGACTGTGACTGAACCTGAGCAAAACCCACATTGAAGAGTGAGATGCCCCGGGCCCCGCGGCTCTCCCAGACAGTACCATCTGAATATCAGAATGACTCACAAAATGGCCACTTGCGAGTCAAACGTAAGAACCATTTAAAGACATATATTTATATATACATATATTTACTATTTACAGTTTATATTTTTATATATCTTTGTGTCATTCTATATACTCAAATCTTTATATATTTTAATCTTTCAGATATTTATATCCATACAAAGATGTAGATGCAAATTGACTTTTAAACAGAACAAAATGAACGAAGGCATGACTCGTGCAGACTAAGCACTCACACGCCTCGCGTTTTCGATCCTGTGTGGGCATCGTGTTCTAATGAAAACTCCTACCACGTGAGTATGTCACATTAATGTCAGTGGGCGCATAACTAGTCGGCAAGTGTGTATTCTAATGGTATCTTATTTCCAAAAAGTTTTTCCAATATCAAACCATATCAGTCTAAATATTCACTGAAAAAAATCATTGTCACGTGATATAACAGGCTTCTAGACAGGGTGTAGCTTACAGTGAGATGTACCCCTGATTCTTGGATGTATAATTATAAGGTAGATTTTTACTACATGTCAAAAAAACATCAAACAGGCACTGAAAAGACAAATGATAAGATACACCTTTCAGAAGAATGCTTTCTCATAAAACCGCCAAAACGTTGAGGTGCGATCGACGCATGATCAAACACTTTGTCTATGATAGTCAATAGGGTTGGAAAATTTGTGAGAAGGAAAACTGCAAATTAATTTCACAGTGAAGCCACCAGGAACCCTTTAGCCTCCAGTGCAACCATTTCTCAGAACAGCAATCAACCTGGAGTCTGCCAAAGCACAAGCGGTAAAGTGCTTCAAGGCATTTACAAAGTCAGGACGGCAAAAGACATCCCCAATAAATACGACACACAAGCTGAAGCCTCAAGCCTTGGCTTGGCCAAGGAACACATTAAGGATGTAGGACAGATGAGTTGAGACTGACTCTTTATGGACCAGGTGGGGGGGGGGTGGGGGGAGCATGGCTGGATGATTCATGAATATAGGGCAACTGTGTGAGTCTGGCTCCAGAAACACAGGGAAGGGCTAATGATGTGGGCTGCTGCTGTCAATGAGGGTCTAATCGGACCTTTTCAAGTGGCAGATGAACTGAAAATGTATTTCAAAAAATAATGTCAGTTTCTGGGAGACACTTTCTTCAAACAGTCGTACAGGAAGAATTAGGCGACATTTAAGAAGCGCCTGATATTATTGAAGGATAATGCACCATTGCGTGCGTCAATGTAACCCACTGCTCAGCTGACCAGCAAAGGCTTGAGAGATGACTGAGCAATGGCTTAGTTGCTTTGCTCATCTGATTTAAGTTTTGTTAAGAACTTGTGTTTTAACAGCATCTGAGAGACTGCAGGGGCTGCCTCGGCTGAAATCAGTCATGACAAATAAAGACCCTGGCAGATTCTGTGCATATGAGGCTCACGCAAATGACTGAACAAATAAATATTTTGAAAAGGCAAAATATATTAATTTGTTAATTCTGATATGTTATTTGTTATTTGATTAGCATACTTGTTTATACTTAGGTTGCAAAAGTGAGTTGAGAAAAAATTATGTATCAGTTGCCTAAAAATTGAGCACATTCATTTTTGAAAGAATTGTAATAGTTTCACCTGAAAGAGACATATGCCACTCGTTCGTCGTATAACATTTTCATGCAAGAAAAGATTTGGAATTTACTGAAATCCTGAAAAACCACACTTATTTAATAATTATGCACATATTGTTAAGATATTGCCTTCCATCCATCCATCCATTTTCTGTACCCATTTCTCTTCAGGGTCGTGGGATTTATTAACATTAAATTTAAAAATCAAATTGACAACTTTTTAAAAAAACAATCATTGTTCTTTACATGAAGGGGTGATTTGCATACTAAGGTAAAACCCACAGCTGTATTAGAAGGTTTGACCAACACACACAGGTACACAGACACACACACACACAGACACACGCACACACACACAAACACACACACAGACAGACAGACACAGACAGACAGACACACACACACACACACACACACACACACACACACACACACACACACACACAGCCATAACAATGAGAATAAAGCCAAACAGATCAGCACCAGAGATGATGGAAGCCGGTGCTGCTGGTACCTTCTGAGCGTCAGAGGTAGGCACCAGACACACTTCTGTCCTCTCTGAGAAATTTCAGACACAATAAAAATTATGTCCAGATATAAATGTGTATAAGATGACTGAAGGATGTAATACAAACTCACTCACCTTGTCAGAAATGAAATGATGGATCTTTTGTCGAAATACAGATCTGACGAGGCTTCATTCCCATCAAGCCGACAGCTTCTCATAGCTTTAGTGTCATTGGGTGCAACGTCTAAAGGCTGAAAATGCTGACTCAAACAGAAACATACACCATGTGGACAAAGGTATTGGAACGCCCGTAGTAATTACAGGAACTGGCCACGTAAGCCACACCCTTTGCTGACATACAGATATAAGCACACAGCCATGCAATCTCCAGCATCACACAATGGCAGCAGAATGGGTGGTCAAACAGAAGAGGCTAGTCAACCTGGCACCGTCATTGGACACCACTGTACACCTTTCCAACAAGTCAGTTCACCACATTTCCGACCTACTAGAGCTGCCCCGGTCAGACGCAGGTGAAGTGACTGTGAAGGTCAAAACGTCCAGGAGCAAGTTCAGCTACAGTGGCAGCCACACAAGCTCACAGAAAGGGACCTGATCAGCCAACATCGATACCCAACCTGAAGGGCAGCAAATCCCACCAGCAGGACTCCAATATCTAATGGAAAGCTTTCCTGGAAGAGTACAGGCTGTTATACCCACAATGGGCTAACCGACGCCATGTTAATGCCCTTGGTTTCAGACTGAGATACTGGACAGGTTGGTGTCCACATACTTTTGTCCATATAGTGCATGTCTTAAAAAAGCACTCACTGCTAAGCTGGGCTAAAGCATGATATTTTAAGAACAGCTCTAGCTCAGAGTCCAAGACGGAGAGGATAAGCCATTTTTAGAAGATCAATTACTCAACAACAGTCAAATAAAATATTTATATTACAGACACTGAACATCATTCTCACAAATGGCTAATAATCCAAGTGCAACAGCATACAAATGTTTCCAGTTCCTCACAGAGGGCAACAAATACCTTCGTCAATAAACAAGACGGTGTTAGTCTCAGCTGAACACAGCTTTGCTGCATCCAAAAGCCAAAACACCACCAGGAAAAATATGAAATGAATAAGGTGAATATGCCATCTAATTCAATGACTAACAAGCTAAGAAGGTACAGAAACCCTCTGACATGATTTAGTATCTGGAGTCTCTCTCTCTCTGGCAGACAGGTGTCTGCACGCTGCATCTGCAGGTGGGTCACCAAGGTCTGCAGCAGTAAGCTGTATGGTGTCAAGAGTAAATAAATAAACTGCAACAGCCTGAACTTTGTATCGTCAGAAACAAAGAAACGAAATGATTTGGTTCTTTAGAACAAAACTTAACATCTGTCTTCTTGTCCTATGCAGGGTGCTGAAGGTCTATAGCTGATGCTGGAAGCCTTGGGCACAAACCACTGAATAACTCAGGAGGGGTGCCAACCCATCACAGGGCACACTCACACATCCACGGGCATTTTAGTAACAAAAATTAAATTCAGCATGTTTTAGGACTGTGGGGGGAAACCAGAGTACCTGGAGGAAACCCCATGACGACACAGGGAGAACATGCAAACTCCACACATCTGGCACCTTAGCAAAGACTGAATCCTGGGCCCCCAAGATGTGAGACGGAAGTGTTAAGCACTGTGCCACCCCTGATCATTTCCCCCCTTTTTTAAAAGTACAAATTTTGGCTAAATTTGACATAATTCATCAGATATAGCTAGACACAGACACACTCACAATACTGAAGACAGCAAGGAGTACAAAATGGGAACGCCACTGAAAAACGCTTTTCATATTCTGTCCAATGATCCTGTATCCTCCAGCCCGCCGCTGCTACGTGAGAAACTGTATTTGTTTCTCCTGCACACTTCTGTATGGGTGCAATTATTATTTTTTAATGAATCACACAGGGAGTGTTACATATTATTTAATACTGCTTCACTTACTGAGATACATTTTTAAATCAAATTAATATTTATATTTTCATGGCCGCAGCATTAAATTCAATCCATGCAAGTACTTTAATGGCTTCTTGCTAAAAGCTGGGATTTCTTACAGTGCAAAGACACTTTTCGCATTCAGCTACAGGGAAGTGGTGCTTTATCGCAGTGCTGGAGGGCTGTAGGGAGGGCAACCTACCTGCACACTTGGAAAAATACCTAAGCTAACTGATCAATGGAGCTCTTTCTATAACAATACTGAGGTTGTTGGTGGTCTACTCAAGACTGTGGTCCTTCAGGACCCGATCAGGCAGCGTGAGCTTCCTGGTCTGTCTTTGCAGCTAACTCACAAGCCTTCTGTTCATAGGAGTTTTTACTTACACAAATATGTTCTGAAGGCAGTGCGAAAAATGATTGGTTCAGATAGATAACCAATCAGATTATACAGGAAGTGGGTCCAAGCAACTAGAGGAGGCAGGACCAAGAAATCTGATTGGTTGGTCCTCCCTCCTCTAGTTGCTTGGACCCACCTCCTCTATAATTTTTTGTTTCAAGAGTATGTCAAAGATTGTTAATCTAATTATATAGATGGCCTTAGATAATTAAGTTTCAGTTAATGTTATACATAATATACTGTAAGTAAACATTTGGAAAATGGACATTAGAGTGGACATCTTTTGCTATGAATGTTAAAACCATCAAATAATTAAGGACATTTAAGAACCTGCGATGGACTTAAAATATTCACAGGCACTTCATAGGAGACATTGAAGCTAGCCATCGAACAGGCACAGATGCATAATTTATTCTGTGAATCGACCACCTTCGCCTCTGTGCCATACGAGTGCTGGAATTGTGAAATGAGAATGGAAAAAAAAACTGCGACCCCATCAGGAGCATCTAGTGATTCACACAGAAAATACAGCATCCGGGGACCCCAGGACCGATGCTTGCTGACGTCATTGCCATGATTTATATTTTCTACTAACATACACCGAACATGGTGGGATAGAAAGTTAACCACGAGGCAATGCAACATAAAAAATACACCTTTGCGTTAACGCGTAACATTTAGATTTTGACCTTTTAGCCATCAAATTAGTATATTAAAGTTTGAATCTAAGTCCATGAGCTGGTATTATGTCTGGGATTGAGGTAATTAACCTACAATTCCTCCCGAGAAATACCCTGCAGTCCACATACATAAGCTTAGATAAGAGAGACAGCTAAACAAGGAAAGAATAAACTGAATCATTTGATCGGGGCTGCTATTAAGTTACGGGAGGGCTGCAATCCATTTCGGATTTATTAACTTCGCCTTAAGTTCGTTTCTTTAGGTCAGTCCCTTAAATCACTTGGTGCTGACGGGTCTTCTGTTCTGCACTAGCCTGCCAGTCACATATGACTTTCTGAACTCCGGCAGCATTTGCAGATCCCTGACTTTTCTGCCTAGGAATTTCCCCACCGCCGGTAACGTCACCAGCAAAGGGGTTCCCCCCTTCAGAAAGCGCTGTCAGCTCGGAAACACGCGTGAATCCGAACCCGGCCGATTAAATATGAAGCGTCCGTGACCCGACAACGACGGGCGGCGTCCTGCGCATCCAGCCACGCCCTGGTACCGGACCGGTTCGGCGCTCGCTGGGACCCGACAACCAGAAGCAGACTCGGGAGAGGCGAGAAAAGCATCCGGCCACCCATCCTCCAGCTGCTGATCCTGTACAGGCTCTCTGGGCTCAGAACCAAACGGAACGAGCTTCCATTGAATCAGTGTGAACAAACCTCGCTTTATATCGCAATATATCCCGCAACCGGCGACATACGACATGAGACACTGCGGGCACTTACCCAAGCATGAGCATTACAGAGCATCCATCATTAAGGAGTATTTGGAGTTTCTGTGGATAGATGCTTGTACAACCTGCTTCCAATAACATCCAGAGCGCAGCAGTAATGGGAATTATTCACCAATACTTACAGCTGCGGTTTATAACAGAATGACATTGTCTACACTGGTCGGTGAAGATGTAATGGTTGAAATCTAAAAATAAAGGAGTACAAATTTTTGTTTTGAATATTTATTGGCACACACAAACTAGTACACACCCATTCTCTCTCAAAGGGTTTACCTATTTACAGTATGTAACATACCCTTATCAACCTTATCGCAAAGTATGAAAGATTATCAGCTAATATACTTATTTAACTTGTAGACTTTAACATGCCCATTTGAAGCCTCATTTTGAAAAGTGGATCCTCTAACATTAAAAAGGATGAATTTGGCCTAAAACCCAAGATTTTTTTAAAAACAAGTTTACAGCGCTTTGTGCTTAATGTGCGATGGTGAGATTTGGTGGAAGGGGGTCAATCGGTAGCTCGCAAACCTTCATTAAATCATTAAATTATTTGCCATACTTTGATTGCCGACCAATACAATTCACAGCTAAATGTTAAATTCAAAGCAAATCACCTTCAAAACCCTTGTTCTTATACAGAAATTTTACATTTCTGATTCCAATGCACAGTTTCATTGGCCATGCAAGGTTCCATTCTGTATTAACTACCAAACACGAGTCTTTCTGGCTGATTTTTATCCCCAATCACCCAGAGAAGAGTGTTAGGATAGGGCTGTAAACACATATACCAACTTAAAACGTAATAAAATTTGGCACAGTTTTCACTTAATATCAGTAGAAAACTAGAATCCACCAATGTCCAGACATGAGAAGGTGCTTTTCGCTCTCATTAAAATGTGCTGGTGGACGTGTCGTTACCCCAGCAGATGCTGTCAAAGCCAAGCTGGCTTTCATCTTTTGGTCAGACGAATCACATTTAAGCATCTTTTCAGCGTTAACATTCCGGACTGCGCTGGCTCAGCCGCCTTAACCACGGTCTCTCTTTATGAACCAATCCGTATCACTGTTCCCCCTCCCCACACAAAACAAGTCTTATACACCGTATATTATAAAGCACAAAAACTGAACTTTCACGGATAGCACTCAGGCAACAAAAGTGAGCAGATTAACATTGGAGAGAGGAAGGGAAAAACTGATATATAACATGAAAGAAAAAGGGGGAAAAAACATTTTAATTGGAGACAATGGGGAACGTTTCAGGTTTCTCCCAGAAACTAAGCCATACTTTGCACGGTTTGCAAAACCATCAATACTGCCGTTGTGTACAGGTCGCCCAGCCTGCTTTGACTCCAATCTCACAGGGCTGGAGAACAAGAAACGTCAAAATGCTCCAGCGCTGCCCGTCTATAAGTATTGAAATGATCAAGATCAATGATCCAGATTACCAACAGAAAGGTTTAAGGTTAGAGCTACTTTGTTGCAAATCGCAACTGCCAATGTTACTTTGAATTTTTAAATCTCCTGCTCATAGAAGTAAAGAAAGATCGCAAGAATCCTTAGCAGCATGAGAATTTAACAAATGCTGACTCTTTAAAAATTGTACCAAGAAATAACTATTTTGTTCTACGAATCCAGATATCAAAGAAGAAAAAAAAAAAAACCTCAAAGTTCCCAAAACCATGCAATTCTCAACCCCCCCCATTTTATTGGGGGGGGGGGGGGTATCATCCCACAAACAGTGTTTCATTGAAAGGGGCCTGTGACACCAATAATTGAACAGATTAACGTCAATTTATTCAAAGCTTTCCCCTTTTCTTTCACAAGCGATAAGAATCTTATCCTTTCCACGAAGTGATTTAAAAAAAAAAAAAACGTCTTTTTAAAAAAACACAAAAAAAAAGAGCCATAAACAAGCAGACAAAAGTTGATTCCAAAATAAATACTTCTCTCTCCTTAAAAGGGCCTGGTTGGTTTACTGCTGTGGTCCTGGACGGCCTTAGGTTCTGTGTATGGGCAATACTCTTTATTGGGCATGCAGTCCACTGGAACATTCTGCCAGCCAAGCCTTGCTCAGTGGGGGGGGCGGGGGGGGGGGCGTGTCCGTTCAGATGTCGGTCACCAGGTTGAACAGGGTAATAGTAACATCCACTGGAACTCGGGGGAGGAGACCAAGTGCTGGAAGGAGCTGTTGCTCTGTATGGACCCACCCCCCCCCTCTATGCCACATAGTTGTACTGGTTTGGGTTCTCCTTGTCACGTTCCATGTAGTCCCTGTCGATGAGTGATTCTATCCTTTTCTTTAGGTCAGCAGGCTGCCAAGAGAACAAGATAGATAAGTTCCTCCTTTTACATTAGTGTTCACATTTATCTATCATTTATTTATACTGCAGATTTTTTTTTTAAGCAACTGACAGTTGAGAAAAGAGGGTCAGCCGGGCCCAGGAGAAGCTGGGGCTAAGGGCCGAGCAATGGAATTATTTTGCTAGGCACGTGACTCGAACTGACAACCTTACAGTCGTGGGCAAAGAGTCCTTAACCCACAGGGCCACGTACAGGCAGTGATAAACCTTGAGTGCTTTAAAAAGCACGATGAAAGACAGTGAGGACGCTTTCATTCAGGAAAACAGCACCCCCACCTGGAATTTAGCCCAGCAGCCTTCTCAGGGGGCCCCTGTACTCACCTTGACGGGAAATTTCAGCTGGTTGTACACTTCCGACACCAGCAGATTGTGGCTTAAGGTCTTTCTCATCTTCATGATTCGCACGATGGCCGCGTCTATCTGGTACTGCCGGTCCTGGAAGACCCTTTCAGTGGTGCTGGCTTGTTCTTCCACCTGCAGAGACGACACGCACTCAGGGAGGGAGAAATGCTACCAGACAAGAGCTCGGCACCACTGTTAAAAAGCCTACACAGCTAGAACCGGGCAATTTGGCAATTAACAGCATGCCAAGCTAACAAATATGGCCAAAAAAGGGCAATAAACACTGGGAGCCAGCAAACCGTTTCTTTCATCTGGATTTGGTTGATCTTTATCCTGAAGAGTTTGTGCTTGAAGTCATCGTTGCAGGTGAATTTATCGCCATCCTCCACGTCTTTGCTTTTCGGTGTTTTGGAGAGGACCCGCGCCTTTCCGCAAGCCAGCGACTGCAGGGTCCGTCGCAGCTCGCTGTCCTCTGCGCATGAGCAAACAAAAAACAACACACGGGTCCTTTAAGACTGTTTCTCAACCCGGTCCTTGGGGATCCCCACCCCCAACAGTCCGCGTTTTTGCTCTATAAGAACTGGGAGGGAGCAAAAACGTTGACAGTCTGTGGGTGCCCAAGGACGAGGTTGGGAAACACTGCTTCAAGTCGGGACACTTTTTTGCATCTAATCAAAGAGTAATACGTCTCCTAAAAAAAGGACGTCTTTGCAAAAGATATGCAGATTGAGAAGCAGGAAGAAGCTCACAAACCTATTCCTGTCGCCTGTTTAATCTCTTCCAAACTGAACTCTTCTCCTTCATTAAACATGAGAAGCACCAATGTTTGGAACAAGGAAACCTGAAGCTCTTTTTTACCCTGCAAGAGGTCGGAAGAAACATCGTTTAGTAAAAGTACGACATTTCTCATATTCCAGACAAACAGAGGCACAGTCTACTGATGCCCGAGAGGCAACCGGGCAAAGCGCAGCCGTGGAAACTACAAACGCCCACTTAACATTCCAAGGACAATAATACATAAACACGGTACCTCCTTAAATTCAGCTTTCAAGACACAATGTCCCAGCGTGGACTGCCACTGGAGTTTTCTGCCACTATGCTTGCCAAGATAAAAGGTCTTGAAGATCTCCTGCAGTTTCACCATCTGATAAAAAGTGGACTTTTAGTTGATCTATGGCATACATTGACTGATGAGTGGTTATTGATAAAAACTACCAGAACTTTAAACAGGCAGACCTCTGGAGGTAAATGGACTTCCATGGGCACGTAGGTTGGCCAGTAACCCATAGTGAGGATGTTCACAGTCAGCTCGATGTTGCCTGGGATGTTCTGACATTGCATATACTGCAAAAGGAAGAAGCACGTCTCATAAGGACCTGCCATCATCAAACTCACCGAAAACAAACCGACAGAAAGGTGCCAGGAGACATTTCTCAAGGTCACACAGAGGCCGACTCGCCTGTTTGAACTGCACCATTATGTCCTTCGAAAGCTCCATGTCCTTGAACATGCCTTCCAGTTTGCTGGTGAACGCAGCGCCACATTCTGCCAGCAGGGTGCAGAGTTATTAAAACAATGTAACAAGTGAAGTGGTCAACCAAACCCCCACCGCCAAGAAAACAGTGGCTATTTTTTACTTATATAGTGTCACCTCTAGAAAATGGATCTACAGCAGAAAGCTATGTTTCTGCGCACTTAAATCGGCGGTCACATCCACCTCCAGCGGCGGGCCATGCTAACCGTGCTTCAGCTTGGACAGCATCGACTTCTCAGCGTCCACGGAGGCACTCTTCCCAACCAGCAACCGCTTGGCGAGATCCTTCTTGTAAAAGGCTTCGAATACGTCTTTTCCTGTTTACACGATGGTGGCCAGAGTCAAAACCCAGCAATGCCAGAATCATTAAAATAAGGAGCGCCGCTCAGAAACACTCACCATATATGAATCTGAATATGATCATGATTTTGTCCAGCATCTTTTCCAGTTCCTCATCTGTGGCTTCCTTGTTCCCAGCCCTAAGCTTTGAATCTACATATTTAGCTGAAAATGACACACGTTTTATGTTAATAAATTGGTAAAAAAATGGGGCAGTGGTAACTGCGATCAATAACAGATCTTTGCGAGGTCTTTACAATCACCAAGGAGCTCCGATTGGCTTAAATCAGATGTTCATAGCTGACCAAAAGATTGAGTTCTTTCTGTACCTATAGCTGTAATTATAACACCACCACAAGCAATAATGAGCAGAAACTTAACCGATGAGCTCCGCAGGTTTGTTTGGTCTTTTGTTTATGAAGGTCTCAAACGCCTCCTTCATGGCATTGACAAACTTCTCATTCTTCAAGAAGCAGACATCTATTATGTGATCCACTTTGTCCTTGAAGTCCAAGAGCTCCTGCACCATGGTCTTGTCTTTCTCGGGGTTGATGACTATGGTGCTTCCAAAGGCCTGAGAAATGTCAACAGCCGCCAGAAACAAAAGGTTCCGTTAGAGGTCTTTTGTCGAACACAAACTTGATGTTCACTTTAACGTTCTGACCTCAAGATGTTAAAGCAATCATATGGACCCTGAAATCACAAAACTGATATTACCTTCTGGTAAACTTAACATTTCAAATACATCAAAATACCTATGTTTGCATACTTGTCTTACAACACTGCGCTATAAAGAAACGCGACAGACTAATATCCATTCAGCTGATCATTTATGTTCTTCTTCACTATACAGAAACATCTTATTTACGTCATACGATCTTTGCGTTCTTGGTTTTGAGAAACGCCCACCTACCTTAATGTACTCTATCCAGTGCTGCAGCAGAACCTGCACGCCCCCTCGTACCCGGCTGAAAAGCTGATACAGCAGCGACAGGTCCTGGATTCGGTTCTCGTCTAGAAGGTGGTTCAGACCTGGATGCAAGCAGGGAAAGGATAAAAGGTTCAGAAAAGAGGGGAAAATGTGAGCATAGATAGTTAAAAAAAAGATAAGAAAAAAAACACTGTCACAAAAACATAAAGAAAAAATGTTAGCCAAGGTTAATAGCAGAGCCTGTGAATAGAAACGACGGTAATGTGACTGCGAGAGACGTACCTTTCTGGAGAGTCGTCGTTAGGTGTTCACCCAGGAGCTGTTTTTCAACAGTTGCAATGAGAGGTTTTCTTTGTAAGGAGAGAAACATGACAAGGTCATCGGGATGACAAACATATTCAAGCCTTTTTACACCAACAAAAGCCTGAAGGTTTCTTTAGCTACCAATAAAAAAAACCAATAGGCAGGGAGAGCGCGCGAGAGAGAGACAGGCAGGGAGAGCGCGCGAGAGAGAGACAGGCAGGGATGGCGAGCGAGAGAGAGACAGGCAGGGATGGCGAGCGAGAGAGAGACAGGCAGGGAGAGTCAGCTTAACACCTGATGACTTACTGTGTGCTCTGGTCTAAATATGTAATGACTCTGTCCGCCTCCTCTTCCAAGCGTTTGTTAACGTGGTGCAGATACTCCGGAACCTGTCATGTGGAGGCAGGGGGGGGTCAGACCGCGTACGTCGCAGACTTACAGGCTCGTGCAGATATTATGCAGAGGTCTGAGCCTCAAGTGCCCTAAGGAACAGAAATCACCTCTCTCTCCTGCATAAGGCGCTGTCCCTCTGCAGCATAGAGCCGGTTAGTCTCCTCCAAAAACCGCTGCTCAAACGAGTCCTGGTAGATCTGCCAGGGGGACAGGATTTCATCAATAGACTGCTTTCTAACAAAGACAAATGAAAAAACACTGACAATTGGTGCAAGGTACTGCTCGTTCAACAAAGCACTGCTCCAAAAGCACTGCTCAGCCTTCAGCTAAAGGGCAAAAAATATGCCGTTATCTTTAATAAACCCATAACCTTACCTCAGGGCACTGAAGATATCAGCTACCTAATTAAAATCCCTGAGCAAAGAGACTGCCCCCATTCGTATTTAATGTTTATGCAAATCCACCTTAGTGAATAACTGAGTGCCTGGTTGATTTTATTTGACGGGGGTCTAACGCAGAAGGTTATTTTAATTGTCATTTTTGAATATCTCCCCAATTCAGCGTGCATTCGAAAATGGGTCAAACTGTCCTTGAGACGCAGTCCTATTTAGCCTTAGTGCAGCTTCACAATGAAATTACATTATAGCCCCAGAACAATGCTTCCGTATCACCAGACTAATCTTATTATATTTTGTATATTTTAATCTCTAATTTCTCAAATAAGCATTTCACTGTATGTTGTACAAGTACAACTGCAGGACACAATCCAAAAAAAAAACCAAAAAAAAAACAAAAATGATTTTATGAAGAATCCATCCCAACAAAGTTACCTCAGAGTAGGGCTGCAAATGGGCGGTACATTTCCAGAAACTTCACATGGAACGGAAAGTTAAATTGGGGAATTATCGAGAATATATGGAAATTAGCGGAAAATTGCCAGAACTTTGCGACCCTACCTCAGAGTGCCTCTTATATTAACACACAGCAAACCCTATGGGGTCAAAAAAGTCAGCTGGTCTGGACCAATGAGATCTACTGCAGTTGTCCATAGCCTTTCCTAGCGACAACCCATCCATCATAATGTGACAGGGGACTGTTGTTGAGACAAAGACTTCAATTTAAGGTTTAAGCTTTAAGTTTAGGTAATAAAACGAAAATCCCTGTTGTTTCTTTTATGGAAAACAAACGTATTTGTGCTCGTCACCAAAGTGGCAGCAGACGGAGAGCAGCCTACCTGCAGGTCAGACAGCATGCTGAGGAGGCTGCGCAGCAGACTGCGGTCCACGGCCTCGCCGCTGCGCTCCCGCTCGATCAGCAGCAAGATGCCGTCGATGGTCTTGTTCTGCACCTTCTGGTCACTGATGATGTAGAATCTGAAAAGCTCCAAGCCCATGTCCCTGTGGACAAAGTAGAGCCATGCGTGTGTCAGGGAAAGGCACATCAGGCGCTGTGGAAACTCCAAAACATACTGAAAGGAGAAGAGAAGCCAGTTCATTTTCACAGTTTTATTTGTTTGACCAAAGAAGAAGTCTATCCCAATTCCCGAGAACAATTCCCAATGGGGTCTATCCCAATTCCCAATGGAGTCCATCCCAATTCCTCTTGCCCTGAGCTTCCTTTACACAGCTCTTCCTATTTGATTATCATCAGTTAGTCAGGAAATCACATTTCATTGGTTAGTCCGAAAGGAATTTGACACACCCCTCTCCAGTTTGAACATTCTGATTGGTTCCTCAGTCCTTAACCGTCAGCTATGCACCAACCCATCAGACCTCGATTACGTTATAGCCAATGATTTAAGCATATAATGTTCTGTTAATCAGCTAGTTTCCCTTCTCATGGCGTCAACACCCGTCTATTTGCTGAAACCAGTCAGTCTGCTATGTCTTCAGCCTTGGACAGTGGGTAGCTGCCCTACTCACCCTCGGCAGCATTTGTTCACCACCTGCTGTCAATGTCCCATAGTTTGAGTTACAGCGCACAACAAATCACTTCCCTGTCATTACTAAGATTACATTTTCCCAAAATAAATGGAATAAGAAGTCAAGGTTAATGTAACCTAACCCAAACCCTAACCTAACCCAAACCCAAACTACTTACAAAATTACTACGACTTAGAACTTTAAATCTTGTCTCCTACAGCATCCAGAGTCCCGCAGCTAGAAAGCAAATGGCTTAGGAGAGACGATGGGGAGAAATCACCACTTACCAAATGGAGGGAAGCATTGAATTCTGCAATACATATGTTCGATCCAAAAACAGAAAGATACTTCTAATCATGATCTGTTAAAAAAAAAACAAAAAAACTTTAGACATCAATCCATTAAGGCAACTTTCTTCAAAATCTGTTGATAAATTAGGTCGTATTAGCCACTTTACCATTTGTCTGCAATGATCCTGCCAGCATTTGTCTATCTTCTTCAAGAACAGCACGCTGTCCAATGCCTCCGTGAGGTTGGAATTAAGGAAAAAAAAAAAAAAAAAAAAAAGAATTGCACCTATTCCCCCACGATTAGCATGGTGCCACTTACCACATCGGACCACCACAAAATCACACATCGGGATATCACTCAGCATAACTCGCACACGATAGCTGGTACAAAAATGTATATAATTAAACCATTTTTTTTTTTAAGAAACAATACTTTGACATGTCATGTAGACTATGAAAAGAAAGGATATTCTCTGAACTGGTGAATCTGGGCCTTTATGTGATCTTCACACACGACCCTTAGCTGCTTATACAGCTTTGGGGAAATCTTATGGGAGCAAAGATTCTCAACAGCCTGTAATGAGAAGCGATACAACAATTCATAACGTTCACAATTAGGTTAATGACACAGTGCTGTTTGTACACGACACTGGCAGAACAGCACTTAAGCACGTGAAAATGATCAACTGCCGACAGCGAACATTCCCTGATTCTCCCACCCTAGCAGGATTGTCCGTTCATAAAACTGAATGATCATTCATAACAGCAGAAGGCATCTCCTTATACATCTGACGGCTGAAGTGGGAGGAAAGGCATAATGAATTCGGCACCTTTACTTAAGGGAATGGTTATGTAGTTGGTGCTCACGGTTTTGGTACTTTATTAAACGTTGAACACCACATTAACAGCATCTCCGTACGTTCCAAATTGATGAAAACGCAGGGGAAAGCAAGTATGCGTATCACCTGTACCTGGAGATCACCAATTTCCAAGAGAAGGAAATGAAATGGGCTCATGCATCCTCGAATGAAATTCAGTCCCATTAATTACGAGATGAAGGCAACTGTTCATGGTCTTCGGTGACCCCTGGGATACGGCATGACCGCGAAGAAGCCCGTCTCGGGGGTGACAGCCTCCGTCACGCCCAGCAGCAGCCCTTACCTGATACAGCTCCTCCAGGTTATACTTGATTGACGTGCTGTTCTGAACGGCCTCCACAGCCTCCTTCAGCTTCTGCCACGTCTCATCGGTATAGTTTTCTGGCAACTTAGGTTTTTCTGGAAGCAAAGGATGGTGATTTTCAGATGACGTTAAACAACAATATCTGTACCCCCAAAAACCAAATATTCTTCCATGTTTGAAAGTTTACAGAAACATAGGCCTTCACATACAAAGATTAGCAACAGAGTTCCAATCTAAGTGCATCAGAGTAACCCCTTCTATGATCGACGCTGGGCATTACATTTACTGCCACGTCTTTACATTTCTGCGGATTTCCAATATTCTACTTTGATAAAAGTGCAGGAGGAAAACGTTTAGAAAAGCAGAGGGTCTGAGGTGACAGGTGCTGACAGGGCTTTGCCAGTCTAACCCGTCTAAAAATAGCCAGATAAAGTGATGTTTCGTCGGGAAACAGCGGTAAGTCAAACTGGGCTCAAAGACGAGATAATGGTGCATAAGCGAACTGAGACGGGGGTTAAAGTTTAAAGGGCGACAGATGCATGCGGGGAGCGGCGGCAATAAGCGCCTGCGAGCCCCCGGCAGCCCGGCTACCTTTAAAGTTCTTGATAACTAGTTTCTTGGCGGCCCCCGGCTTGCTGTTGTTGGAGAAGGTGCCGCAGCCGGCGGACTTGCTCAGCCCGTTGGCGTGGTGGCCGACGCCGGCCGCCAGCAGCAGCTTGGCCCTGTTCGAGGACGACGCCGACGGGGAGGAGGAGGACTCCTCGGCCATTTTCACATCCAGTCCAATAAAATCGAGCGAGTCCTCGAAGCGTAACTTCTTCTGGCTGTGGTGGGGGGCGGCCGCGCCGGAGCCCGACGCCGGGGAGCTGCCGAGTATCTTCGGGGGCGACGGAGACAGCGAGTCGAAGTCCTCCTTGTCGGAGCTGTTTATTTTCCTCTTCTTGGACGCGGAGCTGCCGCTGTTACCATCAGAAGCTGCTGCTCTAACGTCCTGCGCTGGCGCTGGGGGATTAGGGGAAGATAAACCTGTTGGAAACATGAAAAAAATTACAAAATCAAATAGCTAATCTGCTAATCCTAAAAGCCTCGATGTCCGTCCCTGACGCGTTGAGCTAACTTCTCAACAATCCCCAGCGTCTGCCTTTCTTTTTCTAATTGAAAACAGACAATAAAATTAAACTACAGCTCCACTCCAGAGCCTCTCTTTTTCTTGTTATTGGCAGAAAAACATGGCGGAAAATCACTTCCTGTTGACCGATGTCGTGTTTTTAAGGCTGGGCTTTTTTAAAACTCCTGACTCTTACTTTTACCTGAAGCTAAGAAATGCATTGTTACATCGGAAAGTGAGCACCTGAACATGTTCAAAGGTCTGTTTTAATTAAGCGTTTTTGAAAATATTAATGGCCCCGGAAGTACTTGTTTCGCACGGAAACGTCGAATAAGCCGCTGGTTGTCATATTATTTCAGCCGCAAGATGGCAGTATATCGATTACGTACAGCGTTTTGTATAAATTAGCTTTGTATAAAACTAGTTCTAGTTACAATAAGTTTAGTATGCAACAGGTGCGAAGTGTGTGTGTATATATATATATATATATATATATATACACACACACACGACACATCTGCGACTGGTTACAGTTTACTTGACACGGCATAAATAATATAATATGCTATTACTTATGTATTAATTAACCACACACTAAGTCTTAGTTACATACTGATCTCATGTTAATTTATCGTTAATGAATTGTGACGCATGTTTTATCTCAATCAGTTACTATATTTGTTATAATATCAGTTAATTCTGTAAACTACCCCCCCCCCCACAGTCCAAAAATATGTTGCGATTAATTGGAGTTGCCAAATTGCCCATAGGTGTGCCTGTGTGAGTGAATGGTGTATATGGTAATGCCCAGTGATAGGTTGGCCCCCCATCCTGGGTTGTTCCCTGTCTTGCGCCCATAGCCTCTCGGATTGGCTCTGGACCCCCTGCGACCCTAATTAGGATAAGCGGTTACTAAAAATGGATGAATGGATGTGTGCTCATCATTAATAAAGTGCCACATCAAGTAAAGCGTTGTCTAATTTTTACAAAAGGCATTTAAATTTTGAGCCCATCTGTGCCAGGATCTGCTTCTGCCCGCTATGTGGCCAACAACTCGCCCATGTTCAACATGTCAACTTCACACATATTTCGCATGTGGGATTGCCAAGCCAAACATGTAAAGACTCGCATTTCCCCACTGTGAACATTGGAGACTGCAAGGTAACCTGCCTCAATATTATTAGCTAGATTTATAAAGTGCACACACACACACGCCTATATATATATGATATGTGTGTCAACACCAGAAAGTTCACATTGAAGAGCAGCATCCCAACCCAAGAACTGGAGGCGTGTTTGTGTGTGTGCACTTTATAAATCTAGCTAATAATATTGAGGCAGGCTACCTTGCAGTTTCCAACATTCACAGTGGGGAAATGCGAGTCTTCACGTTTGGCTTGGCAATCCCACACGTACATGTATTTACTCTCTCTCACACACACACACACTCCACTTTACACTGGGAAAAACTGGCTCTATCAATCTCACATCAAATATCCACTCTCCAGTACAAAAAAGAAACAAAAGCTATATATTTTCAGTACATTTAATATTTCATAATTTAAATTATACTGCATACATTATATTTGTACAGACAGATACCATAATGATATACAGCCATTGTAATTTCTACAAATTTAAAATACATCAGTCATTCCCTGCATGGCTCAAATCGTCCTTGTAAAAAATCCGTATTAAAAAAACCTATTAATACAAATTCTGTATTGATTGCTAACCACTCCACTACCAAATAATGATAATTTTATTTCTCCCAACCTCCATAACTGCTTACCTAGTGCAGGGTCATAGTACAGTAACTATTTGACATGTATAATGTGCATTATACATGTGTTATACATTATATCATTATACATGTATATTGTGCATTATTAATGTGCATTAATACATATATGTATGGATTATACATATAATGACATGTTCCAAATGTAATAGAGGTGTTACAATAAAAACCTGAAAAACAAAGTGGTCAGTTTAAATCACCGTCATAGGGGGTTCAGGGGAAAAAAAAAAAAAAAAAAAGCATTTCAGGCAAATCATATGCCAGGTTTATTCCATGGACACAATGTTTACCTCGGGATGCAACAATCCTGACATTCAAATGATCAGAAACAGGGACAGTAGCAAGGTTGCCCTGGAAACAATAATGACATAAGTGACTTCAGTCGTCCATTCAACAGGGTAAAAAATTAAAGCTGACAGTGTTAGACACAAAAGAGTAAAGTGGATGAAAAAGGTCTTTCATTCATATCGAGCCGCCCTCTCCCCACAAAAATTAAAACTTGACCAACTTTCACAGTAAGCAGTGGAAAAAGAATACTGAATGCCCAGTTGTTATTTCACAACGGTAACAAAGGAAACTATTTTGTCCTTTAATAAAAAGACCTATGCTGCCATTTGCTAGTTTCTGCATGTCAGACCCAATGCAATCGTCTCATCATTCCTAACAACCTTTCCTGGTTTATTATCCTGACCTAGTTTGTGCAAATGGAAAATTACTGTCATGAACTTTCTTTGATAACGCTCTCTTGTTTTGGGCAACAGACAAGGTGCTGGATATCTATGAAAAATGACCTTGGATTTGTTCTGTACAAACATTAAACGATACCTTCTATTTGAACAACATGTTGAATTTCTCAGTGTATATTTGCATCTGGGCTTTGTTGGAAAGGCAAACGTGTTATCATTTCAACATAAAAGTTAAAAAACAACTAGTGACATATACATCACTGTTGTGTGAGGCAGACTTTGACCTCCAAACAGCTAAAGACCATAAAAAACAAACTCTCCTTGCTGGTTTGGACAACAAACGCTTTGCATACCTTCAAAAACAAAATGTGGTAAAAAAATAAAATAATCATAAAATATTTTCATAAGGCACAGCCAACGCTTTGTGCGACTAAAAGTCCAATGAGCAAAAGCTTAGTCAGTCAGTCGCAATCAATCATTATCTGACCCCTCAGGAGGCAGGATTAAGAGTGAGTCATGGAAATCTTGCCCATATGCCCGCAGCCTGTACACACCAAACATCATGACGTGCATCTGCTCTGGAGACATGCCATTGAAGGAGATGGCCAGATTGGGACAGCAACGCTGCACTATCTCTGCAGGACTCTTCGATAGGCTGTCCTTGATGAGCGCCTCCACGCTCTGGCTGTTGAAAAGCCCCTTGCCCAGTGCGTCCTCCCCGTTCTCAGCAAAAACCCCAGTGAACTTCAGGCACATGGCCAACTCCTTCTCCTCGGTCCGCTTCCACAGCGAGGGGCCACTCAGGGGGCACTTCAGCTCATCCTGAAAGGCGTGCACCACACGCCGCAGCGCCTCGTAGCTCAGCACGATGCCGCCCCTATACTCCACGTACTCCAGAGCTCCTGACTTCAGCACATTGCCGATGTAGAAGGGCTGTCCTGGGTCCTTGTCCAGCACAAGGTACTTCAGGTTCTCAATGATGGCAAAAGTGGTGGGTTGCACCACGAAGAACCAGCGCAGGTCGCCGGCGTTGTTGTAGGCATGTGTCAGGGCCTTCCGTATCCTCACCCACTCGTCTTGTTCCTGCAGGTCCACCGCCTCTAAGGCCCTGGATGACTCCGAGGTATAGAAGACCGCCTTGTCGCAGTGCTTGCTCCACGTGTCCTTCGTCGCGGCCCAGCTGGCGAGGATCTTGGGCCGCACCATGATGACACAATACACCCGCACACTGTGGCTCATCTCCAGCTTCACCGAGTCTGGCATCTGGATCAGCGCCTCCTTGCTGGAGGCCTTGATGTGATGGTGGAAATGGTCCCTTGTAGCGGACCACTGCAGCGGCTGGATGAGGTCGGCGAAGTAGGAGAACGTCAGGCAGAACAGGCTGCCGAGCAGCAAGCCTTTGAAGAAGGAACTCAACTCTGACAGCATTTCAGACACCTACCAAGAGAGCGACAAGGCCAGTAAGAAGGATCCTTTGTTCTAGAATACGGAAATTACAGTTTGCAGTATCACATAAAAATTCATTTGTACTGAAACATTACACTATGTAACAAATTTTTATTTTGTTCCTGGGTACAAAGTGTGTTTTCCTAACCCGTTATGCCTAAAACAAACAGAAAATAGCTATTGT
>JAAGVU020000038.1:6607332-6620055 GCA_011763525.2 Mormyrus iriodes | reverse complement strand
AGACTGGGGGCCACCCTGGACAGGATGTGAGTCCATCACAGGGCACGAGACTGGGGGCCACCCTGGACAGGATGTGAGTCCATCACAAGGCACGAGGCTGAGGGCCACCCTGGACAAGATGTGAGTCCATCACAGGGCACGAGGCTGGGGGCCACCCTGGACGGGATGTGAGTCCATCACAGGGCACGAGGCTGAGGGCCACCCTGGACGGGATGTGAGTCCATCACAGGGCACGAGGCTGTTTTTATTTATTAATTTATTTTTGTATTATTAGGTTCTTATTCCTTCTTTCTACACTTTCTTTGACCCGTACCTTAGTTAATTTAATAAAAATCTGGGACTGCAATCAAAAAACTAAAAATGCCAGAAGTCTGGTATTTTGTTTGGTTACTTATGGTTAAGGTTAGAGCCAGGTAGGGGTTAAGGTTGTCATAGTTGGGATTAGGATTATGCCCAAAGAAAAGAATGGAGAATCTGCACAAAAATATAGATGCCTAATCTGTATGTGTGTGTCCTGTGACAGACTGGCATTCTGCCAAGGCTGGGTCCCTGTCCTGGGTGCTGTATATAGCATTTGGGTAATATAAAGGCACCAATTCACCTAACAGGATGTTTCCGGCCTATGAGAGGGAGCTGCAATGCCAGCCAGCGGGACATGGAGACACCACACCCACCAGACTGAGGTCGGATTAAAACCCTTAGCACTGTAGGCCTGAGGCTGCTCTCTGAACCGCTGGAGACACACATCAAAGCAGAGTAGGTTTCACTTCTGTAAATAAAAAACAATAGCAAAATAAAAATATATACAAATCATTGTATACCTGGTGAAAATGAAAGGTTAAAAGTCTATAGAATTGTAATAAACTTAACCATAACATGCTGACCACCAAATATTTGATTAATGTATGTTTGGAAATTCATTTGCAAATTCTCGTAGTCACAAAAATAGCATAGTTTTCAACATGCTCACGTTCTTGATGTTTTAAAACGAGTTATTATTATATAACTGCGTAGACAGTCGTCCTCACTAGGAGGCGCTGTTTTTACGCAATGCCCTTACAGGGTCACGGCAAAAAGGCGAAACCCGGAAGTGCGAATTCAGTTAGCGGTGCTGTTTCTCGGCAGGCGGACTGCAGTCTGAGTGTGGCGGTTACTACGGCTAGCAGGCTAATAGGCTAACAGGCTAGCAGGCTAATAGGCTAACAGGCTAAGTGCCCGATGCCGGGCCCTGGGCGGTGCTGTGTGTCCGCGCCGAGGGAAACAGCGCCGCTAAACGATGTCAGACAGAGCGAACAGGGGTCCGCTTGACGAGGAAAATATGTCGGGCTCTTTATTTTAATCTTCATGAGTGCCGATTGATTTCGCCGTCCTCCGGGCTAAGAGCAGCGCCGAGGGGTGCGCGGCCACCTCGCCCGCAGTCCCTCACCGCGGCTAACCGGCGCCCGGCGCCGTGTCGGAAAGGTAGGTTACCAGACATTATCTTTCTTCCTAACCAGCTAGTCGGGGCACCGTATAATGAAGTTGTTTTGCTGGCTGTTAAACTTTTGATTGACGGGCAGCGGTGGCGGGGAGCTGACGCCGAGGACGAGCCCTCCTCGCCGGGGGCGCCCCCCGAGCCGCCCCCCAAAGGGCGGGTCACGCCGGAGCGTGTCTACTACGGACTAGCTAACTAGCTAACTAACTAGTACGTCAGCTGTAGCCGAAAGGGGGACACATCCCACGTTAGTCATAGTTAAATGGCCGCACTAGTCACTTAGCTTAATGTCGCTGTCGGCACTGCAGGGCGATGCAGGCTGGCTTGCTGCTGTGCTACAGCATCCCTTTTTGCGGGCTCGCAGAGACTCTAATGTTCATGCAATGGATGCAAAATTTGATAACAAAAATAACATTTTATTTCCTGATAGCATTTTGTGGACTTTATAATCTGGACTTGGTTACATTTTTGTACAAATTGCACTATTTTGCTCTGTTATGCAGTATTTTTCCCCCACACGTACATAATTTCCTGCCTTTTTAAAAGCTATTAATATGCAAAGTCTGCAGCTTATGAATTTGCTGGCAGCGATTTCTTGGGTAACCGCGTAAAACCGAAGGAATATTAATATGTGTGTATGGTTGGGCAGTAGGCAGATATGTACATGCTCAGCTCCGTTTAGAAAGACATTTTCATTTCATTGTGTTTTTTCAGTTAGAAACTTTGAGATCTTGATAGTGTCAGTATAATATAATGGTATTGCTTTGGATGGCTGCATCTCCATACTGTCAAGAACCAGAAAAGTAACAACAAGGGGTACTCATGTTTCACTTATCATTGCTTTGCTGACTCGAAACTCTCCAGTCTAAAATCTTGTTAAATATCCATCCATCCATTCATCCATCTATCCATCCATCCATGCATTCATCTTCTGCCGCTTATCTGAGTCCAGGTCGCCACAGCAGCAGTCTAAGCAGGGATGCCCAGACCTCCCTCTCACCAGCCACCTTCTCCCGCTCCACCGGGGGAATACTACGGCATTCCCAGGCCAGCCAAGAGATATAATCTCTCCAGCGTGTCCTGGGTCTGCCTTGGGGCGGCCTCCCGGTTGGACATGCCCAAAACACCTCCCCAGGGAATTGTCCTTGATAAATGCCCAAAGCACCTCAACTGGCACCTTTCTATGTGGAGGAACAGAGGCTCAACTTTGAGCCCCTCCTGAATGTCCGAGTTCCTCACCCTATCCCTAAGGCTGAGCCCAGCCACCCTGCGGAGGAAGCCCATTTCGGCCGCTTGTCTCCGCCATCTCATTCTTCCAGTCACTACCTAAAGCTCATGACTATAGGTGAGGGTAGGAATGTAGATCGACTGGCAAATCGAAAGCTTTGCCTTCTGGCTCAGCTCTCTGTTCCCTGTGACAGAATGGTATAATGTCTACATTACTGCTGATGCTACATCGATCTGCCTGTCAATCTCCTGCTCTCTTTTTCCCTCACTCGTGAGCAAGACCTTGACATATTTAAACTCTTGCTAAATAATTATACTATATTAGTTCAATCTACCCCAGTGTTTCTTAATCCAGTTCTCAAGGACCCGCAGACATTCCAAGTTTTACCAGCAGCTAGGAGGGCGCAAAAATGTGGACTGTCTGGGAGGGAGCAAAAACGTGGACTGGCTATGGGTCCCTGAGGACTGGGTTGGGAAACTGGTGTACCCTAAAGCCTGTTTTAACCTCCATTAAAACTGCACGATCATGTGGTGGTTTTGCCGTCATGCTCATACATAGCTTTATAAATGAACCCTTCCTGATTAGTGTATTATGTGTTTTGTGAGAAATACGTCATTAGTGTATCGTGGGTCACGTTCACTGGGCAGAATAGAATGGTGTTTGTGCCTCCTCTGAATGAGTTAAAATGCACAGCTTTGGAGTTGCACCGATTTGCTTTACTCTACTGATGCTGGCTCAGGTGGGAACCGCTGGTTTGCTGATGCGGTGGATCTCAGTGAACTTCTCTCACTCGATCAGTGGTTTTCGCTCCAAGTTTTATTTTGTTGGGATTCACCGTTGTCAGAAACAAAAGAGGATATTTTTATCCTTAATATAGGCCAGGTAGAATATTGGGCCAGTAGCTGAGTATTCACTATATGGTAGTGTTTTAAATGAAGGAAAATACAGTGGTTATATCCACCTCCGCTCTGCATGCATGGTGTTTAGATGCTTTCTGCTGTGTTGAGCAGGTCGGCTCTGAATACTCCGGGTTAACGCCCACGGTCTAAAGACATGCAGTTAGGCTAACTAGTGTCTCCAAATTACTAATAGTGTTTGTGTATGTGTGACCATGTGCATTCGCCCTGCGATTGATTGGCATCCCATCCAGGCTGTACCACACCCTCGTGCCCAGTGCTGACTGGGATAGGCTAAGGCTCCCCTGTGAAATTCAAAAACATGAGGCTAGGTAAAATGGTCTTCCTGCGTTTCCCATAATGTGTGTGTCTTGGGGTTAACTGGCATCCCGTCCTCACGCTTCCTGGGATGGGCTCACCCTGTTGGGTAAGCGGTTATGGAAAGAGAAGAAAAAGTCTTGGGAAGAAAATAACTTTAATAGTATTATATACATTGTCCTCACTGCATAGTTTAATACCTCTTGTAGTTTAGATTCCATCCAGCTGCTGTTAAATGTTGATGTCGTTGTCTTGCCGTTTCGCTGCCTCATTAGACTTGCATTCCGCTGACTTACCACAGAACTTAATGCCCTTGCCTGGAATGGCTTACCTTAAAAGGGTTAAGGCGTAGAGCTGGCTTTAGGTCATTCGTGGGTGGGAGTGCCCTGGAACGGCTGTCCTGAGGAGATCATTGGATCGGCTGTTTCTTGCTCTGTGCTACGTCACTGTGAGCCCCTGACTAATAGTTTATGCACCTTCTCGTTCTCAAAGGAGCTGCAGCATTCATATTGGCTTATATTTTGCTCTCTGGTAAACTCATAAGTTGCTGTGATCAAGCCCTGTGAGTGGTGTGAGGTTTATTCAAGTAGCTCATTAATTTGTACCAATTTTACCCCAGGGAAATTACTAGCAAACTAGTTAATAGTATTTTGAATTTCCAGAAACCTTGGAGGCTGGGGGAAATAATGCTAAGAGAAAATCTTGAACTGTTTTCCCTCTTGGTATATGACATTAAAGTTGTTCAATGTCACACCCTCCCCAACACTTGTTAATATTTTTCAATTCACCTTTTGTTAGAAGGAAAAATGAGCCTTTTCTGCTAAAACTGATTCCTTGTCTGGTCATCATTGCTTGCAGCCAAAATGTGATATGTGGTGCCCTTCTCTCCTTAACATCTGAACAGATGATATTTAAATGGAGGTTTTAAGTGGGGTTACAAAAGAAATTGCTTGTTGTACAAAAACACCAAAGTAAGAGAAATAAGCAGAGCAGTAAACAATAACAACAATAATAATAATAATAATAATAATAATAATGCACTATGTGAACATGAAAAGGTTTTAAGAAGGGTGCATTTGTCCTGATCATCAAGACAAACTAGAGTATTTGAGGTGAGTGATTTTCATGAATAGTCTGTTTGCATATGGAATCGAAGTGCAGGATAAAAGGGGATATGTTAAACATCATCCTTGTTATTCGTCTTTTGGGCTTTGAAGTTTTAATCAGCCCCGATGCTTCAGTATACAAGCCTGAGACATTTGCTTGTGGTTCTGCTTTAACGTATGTGCGATGTTTAATAACTGAGACCACGTTAAAATTCATTGGCAGTCGAAACAGCGTGCTCTGTGAAAGCCCATGAATCAGTTGAATGACAGCTTTCTCTTTGTGGCCGGCGGAGATGGGTAATTCCAGCCATCTCCTCGTGAGCATCATAAATGTTTAACGAAACTGGTACTTTGGTTAGAGTGTCAGCTGTCATTGGGGTCGGAATTGGTTTTCTTTCCCAGCTACGCAGTGAGCATCCCTCTCCTCTGCTGTTATTTCCTATTCCTACTTCAGCCTAAATTGAGCCCCTTTTATCCCCTTTTATCGGAGCTCTCGCAGTTAAGGTCGCTGTCCTTCACGCAGGCCCCTGTTCAGGCACAGATACGCGCCGAGCACTGGACTGCGATGAGCCTGGCATACCTTTCTTCGTGCAGCTGAACGGGGCCAGTCAATAGTGTGAGTTCTTTGACTTTTACCAGGAAACTCAACTCTATTTTTAAGAAATAAAGGTACCTTAGTTACTTTGGGTTGTAGCTTTAGCTGTTCTTAGTGTGTATTTTTGTCGGGTTATTTGAATACGGCTTAATGTAGTCTTTGCCAGCCTGGTCCTCGGGGACTCTCAGGCGGTCCACATTTTTGCTCCCTCTCAGCTCCCTACCAGGCGGACCACATTTTTGCTCCCTACCAGGGGGAAGAGTACTGGGTTGAGAAACACTAGGTTAATGAATGGACAGGTGGAACAATTCAACCCTTATTTTGCAAAGTCATGAGTGATCTCCTACTTCTAACTCCAGTCTCAGCTATTGGAGCTTGCAATAGAACAGAGTTTCCTTTCCTTTTTAACGAAAGCAAATGGATGTGGGGGCTTGAATTGATAATTGTTTTTTTTTCCCTAAACTGTGTTCACTATAGTTATACCCAGAGTAATATCTTAACAACAGGTGATTCCATTAAAAATAAAAACACTCTCAAAACTTTGGCTGTAATTGCTGAGATTGTCACAGTATCATTACAGCCACCCTGACGTCTTGAGAGGTCAAACATAGTTTAAACATGGTTTAAACATAGTTGAAATTATGCAACACTTTGCCGTATGTTGTGTGTTTTAAATATTTGTTGTAGTGATGAGAAAGTACCTTTGCCCTGTCTTGGGTACACAGGCGCAATATTTTCCCAAGGTGGTTTAATCTAATTACATAACTTGCTTTGGTTCTGTGATGTTTACATTAAAGGTCTCTGAACAGTCCTGGTTTTGAGTCTGTCCCCCATTCAGTTTTCTATGACAGGTCGCCATTGAGAAAGGATGGATCCTCTTACCCCAGCCCTTCAGAAAGGGCCGTTGCCCCCTGTACCGCTGAGGAGTGCCAGCAGACTCCCCGGCGTGGACGCCCCCCTCGCCAAGCCTGTCGATGGGCTGCACGTGGCCCCGGACAGTAACGCAGCGGGAATCAGGTTTTCCTCAGGTGCGCAGAAGGCCGGGGCTTGTATGGGTTGTACCTGTTCAGCCACTGAAGTCTTGCCGCATTGTTCAATGTTCTTTAAATAGAAGGTCCAGGACTTACGCTCGCCGATTTCGGCTTGGAGGACCATTTCAACCATGCCGTAAAGGTGGAGGAGACCAGAAACCAGCAGAACCGCAGCTCTGCTCCTCGGGAACCCCCTCCACTCCCTCCGCTGCCCCCCGGCAAAGGCTCCTGCAATGTCCCCTCCACGGGAGCTGGGGGACTCCTCAAAGAGCGGCCGCCGGCGACGCAGGGCAAGAACGGTGCCCCCACCAGCAAGGAGTAAGCGTGTCAGTTTGTACAGATTGAGATGGGGAAGGGGGCGGGCCGTAATGGTGCACGTTGTGGGGGTTTTTAACGCTGTGGGGGTTTCTGACGCTTTGGTTTCCTCAGTCGTTTACGATTCAAACGGATACATATATTGACACGGTTGGAACCTAAATTTACAAGTAGATGTTTCATGTGGGAAACATCATTCTAACTGTGCCTGTGTATTCATTACATCTAATGCTGGTTACAGTCAGTCATAATTGGCGGTTTGGGAACATTTTGGTTTCCCAATAAATTACACCAGCACTGGAGAGAGAGCAGCTGATAAAGACCGTCTGTCGGCTCTGTTATACCAAACTGAGATAAGCCTCTGGAAACACACCCAACGTGCTAACTCCTTTGGGAAGACGTCATGCGAGTGTGTGTCGACGGAGCGAGGCAGATACAGCCTCTGCCAGTTAGTCTCCCTGTGGTTTCGGTTGCCAGGACCAGGCTAAAAAAAAATACGCATATGACCATATTCAGAAATGGAAAACGTGGGATTTAGACAGGATTTTCTTCATTATGATTATGATGTGCAAACAAGCATGTCTTAGATTTCGTTATTCAGACACGTCAGCAGAGGCATTGCCTTGTTTTTACAGTTGTTCCTGACTGTGTTTGCGTTTGGAGATTAAATAATAATTTCATAACGCATTCAGATTTCTCTGCTGTACTGAAGTTGCACTGAACTGCGAACCCAAAACCGAGGTTTGTAATAAACTGTGACTTGTGTGTCCCGTCACCCCCCCTAATAACAAAGGTCTGAGGTCAGACCTTCAACGAGAATCTTTCGTAAGCGCAGACATTTTAAAGTTGAAGTGCCATGAGTGATCAGCTGTTACTGCACTGATGTGAAAATGTTGTTCCCTCTAGTCAGAGGCCCCCCAACTGGAACTACAGCCCCACCTCCAACACTGTCCGGCAGGCCATGTTCTCCACCCAGGCAGGCCAGAGGGAGGGCCTCATCAAACACCTCCTCACAAAGAAGGAGAATGACTATGTTGACATCCAGAACTTCAGGTGGGCTCAGCTGACCTTTTACTTACATCGTGTTTTGGGTGGAGGTATTAATTAACTTGACTGTGCAGAACAGCTGCTTCTAAATAGTAGGGGAAAGCTTAAAATGTAACTATTAAATCATAGTAATGGGAATTGGTGAAGGATCATTGCATGATTTTTAAAGTTCTATTTTAGCTGCCAGGATAATTAGTGGCATTTAGGGCATTTTGCAGTCGATGTGCAGCTTGATGGTGAGTTTGCATGCCTGAGCCACGGGTCATGTGCTACACAGAATCTTCGCGGGGACGTGGAATGTGAACGGCCAGTCCCCGGACAGTGGCCTGGAGCCGTGGCTGTGCTGTGACGTGGAGCCGCCAGACGTGTATGCTGTGGGGTCAGTATCAGGAGTGGCACGCTTTCACATGTACGGGTGTAGGGTTACCGCTTGGAAAAAGCAGCAGGACAGGCAAATGCGTATAAAAAAAAATAAAGAGCCATTTCCTCGTCCTGAAATGTGCGTACTTAATTGTCAGGCTTGTGGGGAAACAGACTTGACATCTGTGCTTTATTATCATAATTCTTTACAGCTTGGCTTATGCAGTTAATGTTATTGCAGTTAACGTAAAGCACTGTACTAAGGATTGCAGCAGACCTGACGAACTGTACTGTTTGAGCCTCGTGTTGAGTTGCATTTCAGTGTCCTGGGGTCCTTCTCCCACAGCCAGCTCTGCTCTCATGACTTCCTGGTCGTTCCTCCCCATCAGTTTTCAGGAGCTTGACCTGAGCACAGAAGCATTCTTCTACCTGGATTCGGCCAGAGAGCAGCAGTGGATGGAAGCTGTCGAGCGGAGTCTGCACCCCAAAGCCAAGTACAAACAGGTGCGGGCCGTACCTCAGTGGGGCGAAAGCTGTCAGTTTGAAGGATGGTGACCCCACCCAATGCTGAGTCGATGCCAGTGTCTGTTGTGATATGGAGATACTTCTGGGTTGATCGAAAGGTCCCTCGTTGTTGAAACAGATTAAAAACTCACTGTATGTCATTGTAATCATTTTTTCCCTTTACTTCAGTTTAATTACTGATTAAAGTAAAAATAGCTGAAGGGTGTCCATGTTTGCCCTGTAGATTCGTCTTGTCCGGCTGGTGGGCATGATGCTGCTGGTTTACGTCAAGAAGGAGCACAAGAACTACGTCAGAGATGTGGCTGCAGAGACTGTGGGCACTGGAATCATGAGCAAAATGGTACGGGCAGCTCGTGGGGCTGGCCTCGGGAGTCTCCAAACCTCATCACCTACTTCGGGTGCTGAGCTGTCACCGGTTCCCCTTTCACCGTTTAGACCTGTGGCGGTATTGTGTTTCCAGGGTAACAAAGGAGGTGTGGCCGTGCGCTTTGTGTTCCACAACACCAGCTTCTGCTTCGTCAATTCCCACCTGGCGGCGCACGTGGAGGACTTTGAGCGACGGAATCAGGACTACAAGGATATCTGCGCGCGCATGAGCTTTCACATGCCGGACTGCCCCCCGCTCAGCATTGTCAAGCACGAGTATGTCGCCCTTTCGCCTTCGCTCTCTTGTTCACTAGTGTGCACACTTATGACTCAGAAATAACTCCTTACTGTACCTCAGGCATTCCGCTGACGACAGTACTGTTTTCGGGGCTGCTAATAGTATTGCACGATGAAGAAGTTGAGGAAATTGCACAGTAGACTTGTCGTAAGAGATGTTTGCGTTCAACCTTTCCAGCGTAGTAATCTGGCTAGGAGACCTGAACTACCGTCTGTGTATATACGACGCATCCGAGGTCAAGAACCAGATCTCCCAGAAGGAACTGAGAAAGCTTCAGGAATACGACCAGGTGAGAAGATTGGTAGGGGCCCCTACTCACCATGCGAGAGACCTTCCAGCAGGCCGGGAAGCTGAACTACAGGGAGTGGTGTGTAGGGCTGTGCTTTTTAGTGGTTATGGGGTGGGGAATAGGGTTAGGGTTAGGGAAAGGCTATACACTGGGTCGAAGAAAAGATGACACAACTGAGAACACGCTCACTTTGGAGGGATGGAGAAGAATGTCTTAGACAAGCATCTGACCATAGTTGCCCTGAAGCAGAACGTCTCACACTGGTCCCTACGTCTTGTGGGAATGAGGTCACTCTACTCCCCCCGTTACTGAATGGAAGCATTCACTTCTTGGTGACTTTGTTTCAGCCCAGAAATTGATAAGTTATGCCTACAGGGATGGATTTTGAAGCATGGCTATGTCTTTGTTTATGTGTCATTCTAAGCTGAACATCCAAAGGCAGACACGGAGAGCGTTCACCGATTTCATAGAAGGAGAAATCAGTTTCAAACCAACCTACAAATACGACCCTAAAACAGATCGATGGGACTCGAGGTAAGCTCTTTGTCTTCTTTCTCTGTCTGAGTCGATCCCTTCCTCTTTCGCATTTGCCACACAGTAGAGTTCAGCGTTCGAGGACTAATTTCTACTGCCTTCTACTGTCTCCTGGTTGAACAGATCTGTGCCTTCCATTTAGTTATGGCTAAAATAGGTTATCCATCCATCTATCTTCAATAAGTACTTATTCAAGCAGGGCATATAGCTGTCCCACACCTGTGTACAAAGTACAGAATGCATCAGAGAGTCTTTTAAATGTTAGTCGAGCATGTTAAGATGGACACGATAGACACAATGGATGTTGAGGGTGGACTGGTATTTCTAAATGCACTCTCCGTCACCAGTCCTCCGTTCTTAAACGGTCTGTGTTTTTGGCTCACTCGTAGCGGAAAGTGCCGGGTCCCGGCCTGGTGCGATCGCATCCTGTGGAGGGGCAGCAGTGTGAAGCAGCTGCACTACCGCAGCCACATGGAGCTGCAGACCAGCGACCACAAGCCCGTCAGCTCACTCTTCAGCATAGGGGTGAGCCCGCTAACTGCTAACGGCTTAATGCTGCTCGCCTTGTTCGGTGTGCTCACTTTTTGGGTAAAAATAAGTTAAATTGGAGACTGGATGTTTTAAAGTTTTAAAGTTTTAAAAACAGCATAACCCTGAGTGTCCTTTGTTCCAGTTGGTATAACTAAAATAAGAACCTATGGGGCACAGCAGATAATTGTATTACTAATTGTATTACTGATTTTTAATACAAATTAATAGGGGATTAGCAAGTCTTGGCTAGTGTCCTTATCTTTTTCTGCCAATAAACAGACGTCGTTCTATTGATTTACAAGATGTTCCGTAACGAAGCTACAGTCACATTATCAACTTAAATATCAACATAATTAAAACAATTTAAAACTTACTTTGAAAGTAGCATTGAGTCTGCAAACCACACCCCTCCACCTCCAGCTTTCCCACCCTGGAGTCTTTCACTTTTCTGTGGAAATAGCTCTTCACAAGCTGTGAGCTTGTCCCAGCTAGCCTTTGCTCGTGGTGAGAGGTGGCTTGGCCTCAATCTCATGTCTCCTTCTCTGCCCTGGAGATGCTTACATGTGATCAGAGGGAATGGGTGGCCCTCATCCTTTATGTTGTGATTTCCATTCTCTCGGCAGTGGATGACACATACCCTAAGAAGTCATTGCCTGTATGACTGTATAGTTTCTGCAAAATTGCGATATGCCATTTGTGTCTTGTCACCTCAATTCTGCTCGGCTGCCTTGCATGAACTACGTGGGGGTGTCTCCTCACATTCGGTCCTCTTTCTGCTGTGTTGTCTTGCCTCAGGCTTTGATAGAACAATGAAGCAGCACATGTAACTCCTCATATCCCAAATCCAGAGTGATTACTCAGATCTACAGTGTCTGCCTTCGAAATCCTTCAATTGGCTCAGGCTTTTGCGTCGTGATGGACTGAGTCTGTACTATAGCTGTAATTCCAATATTCCAGTTTCTTCCAATGATTAATGTTCTGTTATACAAATTCGAATGCCTTTTATAAGCAGTTTCCCAGCTCAACTAGGGTCACACCAATATGGAGGCAAGTGACATGCTGTTCCTTTTGCCTTTCCTTGTGAGTGAGGTTCCGGCGTTGATGCCCTGCATTCATGGTGCAATAAGCAAGTTAAGTCGCATCTTTGCCCAGTTGTACCTGCTTTCTCTTAAACTTTTTTTGCATTAATGTGACCGGAACAGCGGTTCAGGTCAGGGAACATTAATAGGACCTCGTCCGTTTGCTTGCCTGGGCCTGAGTGTGACCCGCGTGGTCCCGTCTCCCAGGTGAAGGTGGTGAACGAGCAGCGCTATAAGAAGGTCTTTGAGGAGATTGTCCGCACGATGGACAAGATGGAGAATGACTTCCTGCCATCGTTATTGCTCTCTCGGAGGGAGGTGAGTGGCATGTCCTCCCTGGCCATACATTGGGTGCTCACAGAAGGACTGTGACTCATACCACCATGATTCATAATCTGCCAGGTCACAAAAATAGGACCAAGCTAGGCTGTTCTTTTACGTTTCTTGGATTGTTTGTTGTTTGTTTGTTTCTGTTTATCTTTGTAGGATACCTCTCAGAATCAGAATCAGCTTTTATTCGCTAAGTGTGCTGGGGGCACACAAGGAATTTGCTTCCGGCTGCTTGAGACTCCCTAGTACACAGACAGTAAATGACACTATACAAGCAATAAAATACACTGTACAAGAAGTAAAATTTGAAATATACACACATGGGTAAAACTGTACAAGTATAAGGTGTGAGGTTGAGTGCAAACAGAGCTTAAGGGGGGGGGGAATTGACAGGGGGCAGG
>JAAGVU020000038.1:6570667-6597893 GCA_011763525.2 Mormyrus iriodes | reverse complement strand
ATTTGGGGTCGCGGGGGATCCGGAGTCTAACCCGGAGGCTGCAGGCACAAGGCAGGGAACAACCCAGGATGGGGCGCATTCACACACACAAGCAACCCTAGGGGCAATTTGGCAACTCCAGTTAGCCTCAGCATGTTTTTGGACTGTGGGGGGAAACCGGAGTACCCGGAGGAAACTCCACAACGACACGGGGAGAACATGCAAACTCCACACACATAGAGCCCTGAACCCTGGTGCGAGTCGACAGTGCTAACCGCTACACCGCCGCACCGCCTGCTAAAATAATATCCAAAGCAAAAGAATTATTAAACTCAAATTCAGGCAGGCAGTTGTAGGTTGCTAGGACTTACTTTGTCCACCAGATGTCACTGTTAGTCAAGCTCTGGGCCATTGCTGCTAGCTAACAGAAGCCTGCTTCCTGAAATAGTTGACTTCATAGCAGTATAGATTTGGGAAATCGTGAAGGTGCTAAAAGGGGAGTATATTCTGCACATACGGAAATAATGGCCATCATTAATGGACTAATTTATCATGCGTTTAATTATATATAATTTAGATTTGAACTGTGTGGTGTAGCTATGTTTTAACACAGTGGTTTCCCGGCTAGCTTTGCTCATTGCTAGCCCAGTGGCTGCCATCTGTACGTTATATTTTAATTGCCGACCTCATGTCAAGCTGCTCAACTGGAGTGGCTGAAGCTGCTAGGGACAGTGGTGTTCAGGGTGACGTTCAGGGTACACTGTACAGGAGCCTTCCCGAAAACAGCACAGCCTGAAGCATGATTCTAAAGCTTCTTCACAGCACTCAACAAACCCTCCTCCCACAGTTATTAGTTGGTGTTTTTTTGCATAGATAACGTAGACTGCATGCCTGTTACATGCATGAGCATCCCCTATATTTAGCTTCTAAGTGGAACCCATAAGCTTTCTAGACCCTCTGATACAATAGAATGCAAATTTAAGTCTGGGGTTATTAGAATCATCATTAATTTGTCAAATTACTTACAAGACTGGGTGAGTTAACCGCACCCTGCTGTTAAAAGGATTGTGGTTTGCAATATTTGCAGTGACCCTGTTCATTTTTCTTCTTCATGGCCGCGGCTATCGGAGAATGGCTGTGGTGCCGTGGGCTGGGTTCCCCGTCTGCTTTTGATGGATCCCATTCTGCCCCCTGCAGGATGTGGACGCGGTGACCGCAGAGTGCCTGGCCCTGAGGGACCGGCTGAACATCTTCGAGCAGCAGCTTGCCGCCTTGCAGGAAGCACATGAAGCGGTGAGAATCTTCGGGGGGTTGGGCCTTTTCCTCCAGTCTGGTGAGCTTAAACGACGGCCTGCTTGTCCCAACAGTAAGCAGAAGAGGCAGGATGTATCGCAGGACTTGAGGAGCAGTGACCCCAGTCGCCACCTCATTTAAGACAAGCCACGAACTGCTAGGCTTTGTTACGAGGCAGTGCGGGAGATGGCAGGGGTCATTGGCTGGGGACGACTCGCAGAAAACCCAGATGGTGTGGATTTTTTGGGCGATGGAGCCAGCTGACAGTCCTCACTACCCCGTCCCCTTGCCTGTTCCCCTTCCCCCGCTTCTGACAGTCCTCACTACCCTGTCCCCTTGCCTCTTCCCCTTCCCCCGCTTCTGACAGCCCTCACTACCCCGTCCCCTTGACTGTTCCCCTTCCCCCGCTTCTGACAGTCCTCACTACCCCGTCCCCTTGCCTGTTCCCTTTCTCCCGCATCTGACAGTCCTCACTACCCCATCCCCCTTGCCTGTTCCCTTTCCCCTGCTTCATCTGTTCATGGCTATACTGCCTGTGCCTCTCTCTACTTTCTTCCTTTTACCTCCACTTCACTGACAGACATGCCTGTATCAGATCGGTGGGCTGGGTGCGTCAACGCAATGGGAGGGCATCGGAAATAGCTGTAGAGTCCCTTGCGCCCAACCTTTCTTCCAAGCCTGACCGCACTGCGATTAGCGGACTCCCGTTCAGATATGGCCTTCAACCTCGGGCTGTCATAGCATATCGAAGCAAAATGAAAACGGCTGTCTGCTTTGCTAGGTCACCTTCTGTTATCACCGATAATATTTTAGATGGCTCATACTTGTATAATACCTTTGCAGCGATCTCCATAAGTCATCAAACTGATGAATGATTTATATTTTGTTTGTAATAAACCCTCCACTCATTTATGTTTCTTCATGAGTAGTGACCGGAAAACAAATGTGTCATGTCTCCCAATGTTTCTTCTTCCCCCAGACGGTTGAGAACCTGGTGGAACCTGCAGAAAACATTGCTGCGTTCGCCCTGGAGTTCCCCAGGCCTAATGTCGCACCAGCCATCCAGGAGATGAAGGAGTACTACCATGGTCTTGCCGAGAGCCTGCAGGTATGTTGCTGGTCTCTGGTGCCGTTCTGTCATTTTTGAGCTCCATTAGTGCACTGTAAGGTACAGTTTCAGACGCGTTTGATTATAATGAGGCCTGCATCGTAATCACGATCACCTGCACGGCCGGCAGCGTTTCATGTGAGTGATTATTCCAGAAGTCTGCGATGGGAAAGAGGCGCACTGAGTCGCACTTGACCTCCACCTCACCTCTGTGCTGCTGCATGAGGGAAAAGTTGGGGGGCTCACAGTTACTAGCTGAAAGCTTCCCATCCTCGCTTTGCGCATTTTCTGCCTCTAGTACGAACTGAAAGTGGCAACACCCACTCCGATGCCGGCAGAGAGGGAAGCAGTCGTCGTCTCTGCCGGAGTGCCCGATGCCAGCAGGGTGGCTGACGTCTCTGAGGGGGTGGACACCAGAGAGCTGAGGAGGCAGGTGGGCGGTGCGCCTCCTCTAAATATGCAAACAGCCGCTCCCTTGATTTTGACGGTCCCTTAGCTATCTTCCCATTAATTCACTTCTTGGCTTCAACTGGGCTGCCCCATAGCTTTCTTGGCTGGCATAGTTATCGAAAATGACTGGTTGTGCCAGCCAGAAACCTTATCGCGGGGATGTTAGATGATGGTACACTTAAATATTTAGCGACATATTAGAGCAATGAAGCGACTGATTTCTTGGCGACCGGACTGCTTGTGTTGAGAGATGTAGCCTGCCGGTTTGATGCAGCCCTGTCTCCAGAGCAGGAATTAGACGCTCCTCTGTTTTGTCGTTACTGCCAATGAGCACCACATGCTCAGAGCTTATCTCCTTGCAGTTTAATAAACTTAATGCATTCCAGAGAAAAATCCTCACGAACTGAAAAATAAACTGATAATGAAGCCTCAGTGGTCACTTGTCGTTTCCCTGGTTCGAATGGCGACGGGCGAAAGCAGGCTGCGTGGACCAGACGGCTGGAGGTCACTGAAGCTCAGGAGCGTTAAGGAGGCGGTGAACGGCATTCGTTATAAATCAGTGATCTCGCTGTCATCCTGTCAGAGCGAAAGGGCCCCACTGGTGCGTGTCCACAAGCTATACCAGGTGCATTTTTGCATCTCATTATCTTGGACACCCCTCCAAAATAACACCCCCCCCCCCCCCACAGACAGACAAACAGACACACACACACACACACACACACAACATTCTGAATTCTGACAGCAGTGTGTTTCATGGGGACGAGAAAGCATTTAGCCAGAAGATCTGGTCACTTTCCTGCCACAGACTGGGAAGCAACTGGGACTGTCATTGAGCCGTTAAGAAAGTGTTCATGGCTCTCACCTGAGTAGGAGTCACATTCCGGAAACATCATCAGTCTGAGACTGGTAATTGTTTAACTTGCCTGATTACTGTAATTATTCACAGCAGGGACTGACTGAAATCTGCCCCCTTTCTTTTGTGGTTAAATTGCATTGCGCCCTGTTGTTAAACATGCTTTTTGGATAAAATGGATTAGTACAAAAGTAAATAATATCTGAAACATTCCTTCTGAGTTCTTTGAGGTTTTTCCCAGTTTGTGTCTATTTTCAAACTTCCTGTCTGTGTTTTAATCCGCTATATTTGCTGTCTGCGGTGCCGCTATGTTACCTGTGGCGTAGTTTCTCCTGACGTCTTCGCTTCTGCTCAGGTTGAAACCTTGCAGAGGCAGCTGGCCCAGCTGGAGCAGTGTGGCGGGCAGCTGGAGGGCGAGATCGAGCAGAGGAGGGAGGCACATCAGCAGGAGATTGAAGAGCTGGAGGTGAGGAGGCGGCTTGGCTAAGGCTGGAATGGCTCATGCAGTGCTGGTCTTCACTGCATCTAAATTACAATGCAGGTGGCAAGGTAGCCCCATCTAGTAGTGATGGCCCTCCTGCGGGGATGTTGCAGTGGCTGTTTCATTTAGATATAATGTCACTTTGGCTTTGCTGCTGGAAAATGCATCAGCTGCCCGCACTTGTTCCCTAGTGCTACGCTGCAGACCTGAAGGCCGTTCAGCAGGACCTGGAGATCCAGATGAGCGAGCACTGTGGGGACTATGATGAGCTGCTCAGTGAGAAAATGGCCCTGGATATCGAAATCAGCGCCTATAGGTAAATCATACCGCAGCCTAGTGCTCACACCACATCCTTTCTCAGAGGATTTAGGTAACCTTTTAATGTCTCCCAGTGCCACGATCAAACCGCTGAATATTGCGCCTCTCAGTTCACGGGCAGTGTTAAGATTCTTCCTACACGTCTGATAAGTGAGGCTGTGCAAGGAACGTCAAAGGGGTTGGCGGGAAGCCCAAGACAGGAAGTATGATGTCATGATGGGGACTCTTCATTCACACAACAAGAAGCAGGTTGAGGAAGCCTGACCTTCACTGGTCATCCTGGACTCAGCCAGGTCTGATTCATTCAGGAGCCAAACACCACGTGTATCATGTCTTCTAATGTTGGAGCATTTTATGAACCTCATCTGGTCTTATTCAGGATGTCTGGCATTCCTGGCCTCCCTTCCTATACCTCACGAATGTCGTAAGCTCCCCGCTCCCCTCAACGCTGTTTTAGGAAGTGACTGGCAATCGAGAGGCTATAGCAGTGTGTAGCAAGGGAAATTCTGAGCGGTTTATTCTATTTCCAGCTTTTAAGTTTCTGAGCAGTTACTCAACCAACGTCAAAACCGTGGATGTCGGGAATCAGGATGACTTTCATTTTTTTTTTCTGCCTTGGTATCTTTCAGTAATGGGACTTGAAAAGTTTACTGAGCCTTTTTGAGGTCTGGTAGTTGGCAAATCAAGCAAGAGTCTTTGATGACTGTGCAAATCGTTTCACCAAGTATTTGATTTGTCCTTTAAACCTCCAGTAAGTAGGGGAAGTGACATCTAAGATTATCAAAAGCAAGGGAGTAAATCTTCATGAACACACTGATCAGCTGATATATTATTTTTTATAAAGATACCGATAGTGGTGGGCGGCACGGTGGTGCAGTGCTCAGCACTGTCACCTCACACCTCTGGGACCTGCGTTCAAGTCTTTACTGTGGCTCCATGTGTGTGGAGTTTGCATGTTCTCCCTGTGTATTCGTGGGGTTTCCTCTGGGTACTCCAATTTCCCCCCACAGTCCAAAAACATGCTGAGGTTAGTTGGAGTTGCCCATATGCCTAAATTGCCCGTAGGTGTGCATGTGTGAGTGAATGGTGTGTGAGTGTGCCCTGCACTGGGTTGGTACCCCATCCTGGGTTGTTCCCTGCCAAGTCACTTTGCCAAATTTCTGCCCTGCTAGAACTGCTTGGTTCAACAATAAGTAAAGTGGTAGTAAAACGGAAATGTCTGGAAGCTCAGGTGCGAAACGGTCGGACGCACAAGCTCACAGAAAGGAACCTGATCACCCAGCATTAACAGCCAACCTGAATGACAGCAAATCCCAGCAACGATGTTCCCAACATCTAATGCAAAGCCTTCCCAGAAGAGGCTATTATCACAATAATGGGTGGAACAACTTTGTATTAATATCCATGGTTTCAGAATGAGATAACAGGCTGGTGTCCACACACTTTTGGCCACATAGCGTATCAGTAGAAGTCTAAGACTTAAATATTTAATGGGGCCCTTGCAGGGATATTCTGTGCATTCTCATGTTCCCTTCTGTTGTACTTTGACTAAAGAATATAATTACATCAGACATAATTTATGCAAATTGGCAAAATCATATCTTTGTGATCACAATAGGTTATACATGATCTGGGTACTAAGTGATTGTAATATTTTCCTTTCTTTTTAGGGGCTTAGTGGAGCAGGAAGCAGAGCGACTGTGTTACCTGTGACACCAAGCGGAGATCAGATTTGCAGGCTGGCCGAGCCGCACGCGCACGAGTGACTAATTAGCTTCTTATAACGGTTAACACTAACACACATACTCAGCCAGTGCTTGTGTCTTCATGATTGGCCGTTTTCTTTAGCTAGCTGGTCAGTGCCCGGGAAGACTTATCCGGCAAGAATGGTCGGTGTTGTCTGTCTCCGAAGTAGGATCGGGAAGTGGCATCCTTGGATTACAGCATGACTGGGGGCTGGTTAGGGAAGGTCATGGCGTCCCTTCTCGAGTTTCCGTAACCCCCCCCCACCACCACCACAATCACAACCACAACCACTGATGTCCTTCCACTGTGTTGAAATTGTCATTCCACTCCAACCTTCACAGACAGTGTGTAGCTGAGGCACTGAGCTGCCGACTAGAGTGGCACGTAAAATAAATTAGCTCTTGTGCAAACACAGGCTAATCATGCCCACTTAACCTCTGCTTTGTCCTGAAGTCGCCAGATATCATTCATGCCCAGATAAGATACCTTGAAGCCATGAATCTAGCAATTGATGCTAATTACCTTGGTCAGGCTTTTATTTAGGTGCATAACCATTCATCATGTCATGTGTGTGATATTTCGATAGTTACTCTGTATCTCTATAAAACGTTTCCTGAAGCCCTAAAGCTCGAATTCCAGCATAAATTTATTTATGAAAAGCTTTTTAAGGTACAGGGCGGCGTAATGATCAAATTTTAGCTGCAGTGTCAGTTTATAAGTGGATTTTTATACTTATTATGACTGTACTCCAGCTGCAAAGTACTACAAAGGCCACCACAGCATTCATGGCACACATTTCTGTTGCATTGCCTTTTCCAGTTAAATTTTAATTCTTGTAAATCTTGTCCAAACATCCAGAAAAGGGAGTATGATTATTGTAAAAAACATGATCTTGGGGAAAAAAAAAAGATTACTTCACCTCAGGCCACTCAATGATGTTATGGTGATTAAACCCTAAATACGTGACCACCAGCATGAATGAATTGTCTACTACAAGCGGCAGCTCTGACTGAGCCTCTGACTGAGACAGGAGTGCTCAGGTCAGGGGCAATATGGGGTAAACTTCTGCTGGATTCTGCCGGTGCCCTCGGCAACCGTATCGGAGGACTGGAGAATGCCAAAAGGTCCACGTGAGGCCTTTATCGGTGGGCAGGAGAGGAGGCCGCTTTGTGTCTCAGGATGAAGACTCTTAGCTCTGTGTTCCTCTTCAGTAGTTTGGACCCTCTGGGCTTGTCTCCAGAGTTTCTGCAGACTGCCCCATTCCTGTCACTCCCCCGGGACTGGACACGGGCAGTGGTGCCGGTGGGAGGGGGGGAGGGAGTGGAAGAGCTGGATATGTAATGGAAAAGTGGATGAGGGAGGGGGGTGACCATCCCGGGCTTAAATCCAGCTTCTGTTCCCCTTGGTGGGGTTTAACTCAAGGCACTGAATTCCTCCAAACATAGATATTAGTGTTTCATATAGAAGATAATTCAAATTTATTTTTTGTCTCACTTTAACAGAGATTAACATCAGAGCTATTAACAGCCAATAAAGTTTGTGAAGGAAAATAAGACACTGTAATGACTCAAACTCTATTTTGGGGTAAAATCAGTCCTGGGGGGGATGTTCCACATGCTTTTTGTCATTGGAATTGAAAGTGTTCCGATGGAAAACCCAATACCTCTTGCAACTGATCCTCTTGTAATCGAATAATTCTCTGGCACGATGATAGACTGAGTATAGAATAAAGAGCTTAAATGTGCAGCCTGTTGGGGTTCATAGCTGGCTTGTGCTCCCTGCCGTCCTTATCACAAAGACACCATCACACAGGGCACTGTTAAATCCATGCCCACCGTTCGGTTGGGAATTGTCAGGGTTGTAATTGTGGGTCATTGGCCAGTGACTGGGCCGACCTTTACACCCGCCGTCCTGGGTGCATATTAAGAGGCGGATATGGGAGAGCTGTGCAGTCCAGTGACACTGGGGATTTCACCTTGCAGCCTGTTATCACAGCTGTAACACCTGCTAATTATTATATATCATCAAAGCACAAAAACAACACCTTCAGGCACGAATGTGTTTGCCCTCAGGGCACAGTGCTAAACGCAGGATTCTCATTCACACAACAGAATGAAGTAACTGCTTTATGTTTATTCGGTAATAATATAGTGTTTAGTATGCAGTGGATTTTCTGCATTTACATAACGGCTATATTCTGTATGTGTGGTATTTGTAATTTTCGTGCCTTATGTCTTTTATCGGAACTTCGAGGTGAACGTCAGTCAGTGAGCTATACAGTAAATTTCCATGTTAAATGAATAAACAGGATTAACTGAGTCCTTTAAAATTGAATGTCACTGCGCCTATTACATGGCTGTTGCATGCCGTGAGGGTTTATGCAGAAAGGAAGCTGGCTTTGTCTGTGTCTGCTTTTAGGGACTGTCTCCTAATGGTGACAGTCAAAATAAGTTAAACAGATTGCCTGGGGCGTGTGACCAGAACATCAGGTCCTTTGACAGCTTTTATTGTCTGACAGGTCCTTCAGTGCGATATCAACCAGATTCAGTAAGTCAACAAATGGTCTCCTTTGGCTAATAACATTTGTATTACATTAAGTATTTTGGAGTTTAAAGTAATTTTTCCTGACTGGAGCAGCTGTAACTTGAGAATATATCTGGTGTTTATATAGCGAAAAAAATGGAAAATCAAGGAAGGGGGGGAGAACCTACGAAAACATACATAATAGAGTGGCAATCGAAAAGTGATTCCTTCTCAAGGGGGGGTTCTTAATAAATGGTGCCCTTGTGATGGGGCTGGCAGGGTCAGGGAGCTGGGAAGTGGACGTCAGGGGGTCATGGTCTCCCCTCCTCCGTGGGAGGAAGACCCAGAGGGTCACCCCTCCCCCAAAAACGGCACCTGAAATTCCACACCCCACCACCAGTCCTCAAGCACTGCTGTCACCCTGTGTCTCCCATGGAGGTTGGGGGGGGGGTGTAGCTTCATGGCCCCCACGCTTTTCCCTTTGTGGATGTCTCTAGCTGTGCTTTGAGGTCTCTTCTTGTCCCCCTTCTTGATCATCACTGTGGCTTACCCTACGGTCGGTACACTCCTTCCCCACATACAAACATACATGTTACATTTCGTTACTTTGCGATTTGCTGAGGTAGATCATCAGAGTTGCTCCAGAGTGGTGGGGTTCTGTCTCTTCTATGGTTCTGAGAAGAATATGGCCAATTTCTTGTCCCTGAATGGCTGCACGAAGCCTCCGGTCCTGTTTTGCTGTGCTCCGCTTTGTTTTTCTTGGTGCAGTGGCTAACCATTGTGTGACTTTGTTTCATTCCTTCAGATGACAAAAAGATTTTGACATGCTTGTTGTCTCTTGTGTTTTTTTTTTTGTTTTAATCACATTAAAAGGATTTTATATTCATTTCAAAAAGATTTGACCCCTTTACTAGGGCTTGTCTCAATCAAAAATCGTGGGGAATTAGGCTGATAAAACGGCAGAGACCCAGTTTTCTCGTATTTTCCTTTTGTGTATGATATATTGTTGTTGTTGTTGTTGTTGTTTTGTTTTAGCATAGAATAAGATTTTTCAGAAACTCACAAACATGCACAATAAACTGCAGCCCTCTGTGCATCTGGACTTATATTATTTTAAGGTGTCAGAAAATTGAACCAATGAAGAGCCCAGCTATTACGTCTTGTGATATATAAATAAATAACACACACAAACATATACACACAGCCCACATGAGCTCATCGGTCCATTGGCTAGTTAACGGGCTGATTTGACAAAGGAAGTCAAAAATGTAGAGTCTCTTTGGAGGCTAGTTATTGTTGTTAGCTAAAATGTACAAGTTCCATGAACGTTTAAGGCCAAGTACTAATAATCTTTCACAGTGTGACCCTTGGGACCCCTTAATGTTAAAGAGGGTCGCGTGTATAATGTTAACACAGCAAGTCATGACATCGTTCGCTGACCGCGCAGACGCCTAAACAATTTACCCTGAAGGCTCGTCATTCATTCTGGCCTTCAGCCTGGTTCTGTTCACCATCAGCCATGACAGGATATGCAGGTGAGCCGCAGTACCAGGTAACCGGAATTCCATCGTGCCTGGGGCTCAGAAGCCGGAAAGCTGCCTGTATTCCACATCTCCTAAATCATAAAGTGGGAAAAACAAACAAAAGTAAATAACAAATAGCAGAGGCTTCTTCAGAAGGAAACCAGCCTTGCTGGGAAATGACTCAAACAAACTGCTCAGTTTGTTTGCTAACCGCCTTTTACCTGACCGTTAAACATCCGCTTCAGTACACTGCCAACCGTACATCTCTACATGGGTCACCAGCAGCCCCAGTTTGGTTTGGCTGCTTGATGCCGGTTTTGGTGATTCCGTGTTATTTTGAAGCCTGGTCTACAGACAAAACCGCGTTCGAACGAAACCACACTGCATCTGCTGCTCATTTAGGGGACATTCCTGCAGCCATCACTGTTTAATATTCAGGAGGCTGGGAATTAGCACTGGCACCAGGGGTTGGGGGAGGGGGGTTGGAAGAGAAGCCTCTCTGTAGGACACAAAGCGGTGCTGAAAATGGGGTTAAACCAGAGGAGAGCTTATGAGGGTGGCTGGTTTATCTGAGCCAATTTCCCGGTAAAATGAACGACTCACTTCTCTAGCCCTGTTTGTGAAAACATACAAAACACAGATCTGAACTTGTGCTAAAAAGGAAGTTTATGCGATGGCCCCCGTAAATCAGAATGCATACAGTCTTTGTAGCAGATGCCAGAAGCCATCGAATATGGAACACTGGGATACTGAGTGTTTATTGTCATCTGTAAAATGTGTATATGAGCTGATAATTAGCAATTAGCATTCAGCAGGCAAAACCAACATTCATAAAATTAACCAGAAACTCACTTAAATGCTGTGATCAAATATATTAAAGGACAGTTAAGGAAAAAACATCCCCATTCAGAGATCCCAGCAAAGAGCCTTACTGAACGTACTGTTTTAACAGGGGTCTAAATATAGCACATTGTAAAGGGAACTGAGTATTATTTTGTATAGCTCTGCTACCAAAAAACGTGTCTCTATGCTGTGGGGGGGTGGATAAGCCCCCTTTGAAAGCAGAATACACTGCAAGACCTTTATTTGCATCAAGAAAATGCCAGGATCACTGGTTGCCATTTGTGACTCCACAAGCGAAGTGTAAGCACATGAAAATCACTCACCGCATGCGCTACTGGTGAAACGTGGTGTTGCGACCAAAGTTTGGGCTCTCGATCAAAAAAGAGCTGCTCTGATGCAGGACTCATGCTTGCTGTGTTATGAAGGGATCAGTCAGTAGGTGTTCAGCTATAAGTATGATACTGACCTGGCCGCTGTAGCATGGGATCAAACGTGCGGAAGGCCAGTCACCAAAACCTAAAGGCAAGCCTAACACATATCACTAAAGGAAGGATATACATGAAATATACCTCCACATATGCAGTGAAACTAATTAGATTCTTATTTTTTGCTCCTGACTAACAAGTAAGTTCTGCACACTGACTTTACCTGGGTCCCCAAAACCAGTGCAATGAGAACCCTTTTTTCCTAAAGACCAAAAATTAGATCCCTTTCCAATCCCCATACAAAACACTAACACAATGCAGTCGGTGTAACATAAAATTAACAGCCTATACTGATGACACATAAAGACAGCCCTATATGTTCTGCCACAATGCTGCCCTGAGGGGCAAAATGTATGTTTTCCAGGCGATAAGGCGAGGTGCAGGCTATGTGTCAACATGATGCTAACCTGGATGATTGCAGGAGAAGTTATGCAGGAAGAGATCAATATTCTTTTTCGGTAAGGAAACACTCTCCAGACTCCATGTTTTCATCAGTTGTACTAGAGGCTATTCTGGAATATTTGTCACTGTATTGTAACTCTCAGGGTTTATCTTGGGCCATCTGGCATACGGCAGACAGAGTAAAACATGGTACCGGCTTCAGCAGATGTACATTTCAACCGGCAAAAAAACCAAGATGTGTCAAACGGCAAGAGAAAGTGACGACTAGAAGAAGTATTCGATTAAAAACCTCAAATCCTAAATGGCCACAACAAATAATACGGTTATGTGTCCTCGTTTGCGGGCACCAATGAAGGACTTTTACCTCGGCAAAGTTTCTATTGAGGGTAAAAAAATACCATTATTTATTTTTGTTCTGAGTTTGAAATCGCACCCCTTGGGTCAGTATTGAATAAATATCATTTCAAAACAGTGTTGTGTTTCTTTATTGTATATAGCTCCATATTTAACTGGAGCAATCAAGTTAAGCACCCTGCTCAAGGGTATAGGAATGGGGTATAAGAGCAAGGGTATACGGTATAAGAGCAGGGTATACGGTATAAGAGCACGGGGATACCGGCAGGGTGCTCCGAGGGCTGACCTACACTGAATACCGCCTGCTGCCCTAAGATCAATTATAGGTCTCCAGCGTCTGTTTTACTCATGGTTTATCCTGCTTTTCCTTACACTTATTTTTCAGAGGATCCCCTAATGAGCCATAATTGATTTATTAGATAGTGTTTCATTACGGGGGGCATGCACATATTTTCTTTTGTAATGAATTGTGGCATTTAGCAGCCCAGCCTGAGCAGGGTGAGAAAGTCATTCAGGTGGACGACCACAAATCATAGTAATGAAAATTTGGCCTAAATTCCCAGGCACCTCTGAATTTCCTGACGTCTCTTACTCACTGTTATTCCCTCCTGGGCCAGGAGTGGGAAGCTTACTGGTAATGACTCCCTTGGACTATAATAAAGAAATGCGTCATTTAAATAAAAAAGTGTGAAGATCAGAGAAGCCAATGAGATGTTTGCATCCTATTTACTGTAAAACAGGCCGGTATGCAAATAAGTAATGAGTGAAAATCAACTAATTGTCGGCATCTTGCTGCTAGTGTTAAAATTAATATCTTCTCTTCTTTTTAACAGAATGATTTCACTGTGTTTGGGTCTGTCAAAATACATTTTTTATGCTGACACACAATTACTATCGCAAATAAATCGCTGATCATGTTACATTGAAAAAAATAATTTCATTAATCCAGCAGTGAACAATGGCAGGCTTCCAAGAGAGCAGTGTGTGTGTTTCACCTGAGCTGTTAATAATCTGATTAAACTTGTTACATGCATTTATGCTAGAGCCTGACACAAATTAGTCTTCACTGGGAAGTGGATGCTGGAAGCTTCTGCTTGGCAGGTCTATTACTTCATGCTCACCACATTAAGCGTTTGTGACAAGAATGCATTGCACTTTTTACACGTGGAATGCTGTTCTTGCGTTTGAAGCGCCAAGGAGTCCGGCGACCCAAAGAACCCCCCCATGCTAAAAGCCCATCAGCTATCAGGCTGCCGGACCCACGGAACAGGGCGGACTCCTTTTAAATTTGGCTCCGCACTGTGGACGGAGTCATCCATCACTAGGGCTACTGATTACTCTACTAAACTACTAATCTATTAAACTACTCTACATTCTGTGATAAGACCTGGAATGGATGTAACTTCAATCAGGAGGTCAGAAAAGGTTCCCGACACCACAGACATGAGACACCATCTATTTTCCAGCTGGCTCCGCCTTTATTACGGGACGGTCTGTTACAGATGACAGATACTGCAAATGCACCGTTGGTTCAGGATTGTTTATTCGTGTTGAGATAGGCAGATATATGGGATGTTTTCCGAAAAGCGCGTCATGTCCCTCTGCTTGTGTAAGGCATTCAGTCTGCATTACAGAGCAGTGATACTACTCAGTTTTGCAATTGACATCAGATGAATTGTGTCTCACAACATGCTCTTCTTTATAAATCTTGGCTAGATTTTTCAAGACAATTAAAGGTGATGACCTGGCTTTCAGTGCAGCTCGTGTTTGCTGCGTAACATCTGGTTTTGGAGCCCTTAAAGACTGTTCCGCCCCCGAGCACCTCCACACCCTATGACCGCACTGTCACCTGCCGATAATGATAAAAACTCATATAGAAGCTCAGTATAAGCACAGTCAGAAACAACCTTTACTATCCAGAGTTCATTAGAAGAATCTTTGGTAACAATTTCTATGCCATTTCTATAAGAGTCTATGAAAACATTCATAACACATTATAATGCATTCATAAAGCATTAAAGTAAAGTGTTACTGAATCTTTTATTTTTACTGTGATAATTCTGAGATGTTACTTGTCCCCCAACCTCATTCCATTTTGAGTTGTGCACAGTCTGGCAAGTTTTACAGCAATAAAACGAATCCTTTTGTAAGACCAAGCAGCTCTGAGTGTGGCTGCTATTGACATGTGCCCTTGACATTTGAGATGAGGAACACGTGCTAAATGGTCTCACTCCAGTGCGACTCTTATCCCTCAGCATGGGTCCACCTGACCTGCTTTATTTACTCGTGCTGTGGAGCTCGGCGGCTCAGCCACCTGACCTTGGGTGTGACAGTGTTTGCCTTTGATAGGATGGCGACCTTCTGCAATCTCGGGGCGACATTAAAGCCTCCCCGGTGGGTTTGTGCCCAGCGCTTGTGCCCCCTGTGTTCCTCCCCCTCCCAGTGCTTTTTAATAAACTGCGGTTAGATGACACCAGCAGCTCCAGTAAAGGTCTTTATGGTTTATCTAAGAGTGCAGAAACGATGCATGAAAATTATTGTTGAGCCGTATGAATTTAAGACTGACGCTATGTGCGTCACACAAATACATTCCTTACTGTTGTTATGGACTGTTTTTTTGTTCGTTTTTAAAATTTAGCCTTGTGAGATTGAGAAGACGACACTGTTTCACATTGCATATCATCCTATTTTCATGTGCAGAAAACTGTGGAAAATGCCCAGAACAAGCATCTAGCAATTTCTGCTTATTGGACCCTGAGAGAAAAGCCACACAACTGGTTCCTTCTAATCTCTAATGTTTTGTTGGGCCCAGAGGTGCTTCTGATTGTCCTTTCATCCCTCTGAAATGGCAAAACAAGCAGAATGGCTTAAAGAGTGCATTGCTATGTGTGTGGCTCCACCAGCTCAGCTAATGTAAGGAGATAAGAGCGAGGGAGCTGTTTCCTACATAAGCCAGCTGTGCGGCCGGTGGATTCTGCCTGCCTATTTTATTTTAATAGCTTTCATTTTGGCCTAATTCATGTAGTTAAGCTGCCTTGGAAACTGTAGACTGCAGCCTAACCCGTCTCTCTATATGCCTAACCCTAACCTGTCTCTCTATATGCCTAACCCTAACCCTAACCTGTCTCTCTATATGCCTATGTGATGCATAATACCATTTTAAAGATACATACATACTGAAATGAAGTTTACCCTTAAAAATTCAGCTCTGAGTAAGTGTATCCTTTTGTGGTACCGTGGCCGCAGGCTCTGTGGCCTCACAGCTCCTGTGTTTGGCTCTTTAGTCCCGTGCCATTTCCTCCCAGCACCCAATGAAATGCAGCTCAGCCGACCGGTATCACTCGAATCACTGTAGCATGCATGTCTGTCTGTGAGCTGCGACGAGCTGGATGCTGCCACGCCATATACGCCATGCTGCCTTTGATCGGCTCCAGCGTCCCCCACTTTGCTGACCAGGATAAATGGCTGGCAGATGGATGGGGGGGGGGGCTTCATTACTAACAGTACCAGCACTGTTAATCTACAGATACCAAGCAAGCGGATTTAAGTCACAGGGCAATTCAGGCAGATCGGTTTGGTCAAAAAACAGCATGAAGATTTATCTCCATCACTCGACCACTAGACATTTACGGAAAGGAGGGTGAAGCTTTTACTGGGGGGGGCGGGGGGTCTGGTTTTTAATGAAAATGGGTGAGAACACACTATTTAAATTAATTAGTGTCCATTTATTTGGGGGGGGGGCAAAGGCCCTTCTAAAAAAGCCCTAGTGACACCCCTGCACAGAACCACCCTCAGAATGTTCATCTTTCATCTGCCGTCTTTAATATGCCACAGTAAAGTGTAACATCGTCTGCTACGTGAAAATGCCTTGACATTTTAAAGCTGAGTGACTTGCGATATTCACTATAAATCGTGCTTTTTTAGCGCAGCTTAAGTGCCCAATCCACGGTCGAGACATCAGTATACATCTGAGAATGATCATGAGTCATTCTGGGATGATTCCCCCCCCAGTCACCGCTGCCTCCCCCCCCTGGCCGGGCAACTTGCAAAGCTGTCAGCAATTAAAGGCCAACATCTGTGTCAGCATCACTGTCTCACATTTTAATTGCTTTTTTATCCAGTCTCCCCCGCAATGTGTGTTTTATGAATATTCTCGATTTCAATATTGTTTAGATTGTTATTACGGCTGATTACCATCGAATTCCTTCTCCTATTATGTTTGGGCACTAGGAAGGAGCTCCGAATGTCGGGGTTTTTTGAAGAAATGTGGAGATTTGGATTTTAGCCACTTTTGTTCATATTTTCCCCCCCCAGCAGGTCTTTCCTGCCTCGCTTCCGAAGGGAAGCCAGCTTTGCGAGGTGAAATGTCCTGAGAATGACGTCTGTCTCCCACTGCGAGCCCAGCACTGCGAGGGCCCTTAAGCATCCTCCCGGTTTCCTGACGGCCACGCTCCACAACTCCCTAAATAGGACAACTTCCTAAATCTTGTAGGAGGACAAAAGCGTACATTCTACACCCCCCCCCCCCAAGCTGAAAGTAGATACGGAAATCCCACTTGAAAGAGCAGAGCAATACCTCGGGGGCAACGAGTCATGGTGCTACATGTCTGTGGGGCCCAGCTGTTAGGACCAGCCTGGTTTGGCTGCCCGCAGACCCCTCCACTTCCTGAGTGCCCCCCCCCCAGCCTTTGAGGCGCTATCCTAAACGACCCTAACTAGATAATAACACTTGAAAGCTAGCTTGATTAGCGGCAAATTGTTCCGTTAAATGTTTTGGGTTTACCAACGTGACCCCGAATGGAATCCATCAGTGCTCCTGTCAAGGTCCGGATGCTTCATTGTCAGATATCAGGCTGTAATCTTCCTTTCATACCTTGTTCATGCAAACCCTACTTGTGTGACACTTTCTATCTTCACTCCCCCAGGGTAAGATATGCATGAATTCTTATGCATGGGAATTTCACATAAAAAAAGCCCCTAAGTTCAACCAGTAATTTCTTGAGGTCCCAGAGTAAGTTATTAACTTTATTTAACAGATGCTTTTATCCAAAGCAACGTACAGTTGAAAAAGCAGGGTCAGCCAGTGCCTGGAGCTTTTGGGGTTAAGGGCCTCACCCAAGGGCCCAATGCTGAAGTCGTTCTGCCGACCAAGACCACAGGATTCAAACCAGCAACCTTATAATCACAGAAGCAGAGGATTGTTAAATTAAAAATAAAACAGCAAAAAAACTGGTTGTTTCCTCAAAAAGGGATGTGATCAAGTCCATTTTCTGCTGATGATCAGTCTTTTTCTGGTATCAGTATAAAGAGCCACAGCATGTTCTTCTTATTATCTTCAGACAGTCTGTCTTGCTTGTTTCTATGTTCTATATCCATTGTCTGTCTACTCATTCTGCTTAGGATCACAGAACCATCAGTATTTATTCATTTTAAACAGACAAAAACAGCATCGAAGGTAAAAAAATACAATGAAATCCTCACTGGTACTTGAATGAACCTGACAGCAGCCATGATATGTGCATCAGGAAACCTGAACAGGTTATTTCATCGCTGATAAACCTCATCGCGGGTTAGTGCAGATTCATCCCATAATAAGCTTGGGAGGCAGCGTATGAATAACGCAAAGCTCATTTGGCGGGATCTCTTCATAAGACATGGGACTTTAGGTAAAGCTGTCCCTACACCAAAGACAGCTGGGATTTATAGGAATAAAGGGGGCTCACTATGCATCCTTAAGTTTGCACATAGAGAACAGGAATGAGTCTGAGTTTCTGGGATAATAGGCTGGGTGATGAATGAAAGCATGAGATTCAGTTTCCAGGAGGACTATAATAAACATAATTTCATAATGCATTACATGATGAAGTGCCTGCAACAATACGGAACAGAATTAGACAAATTACCATGAATATACGATAAATAAATGTACAATATCACCTGGCATGCACATAGCGATAATTATTTAAAATGAAGTGAACGTGAGAATGTGAATGTCATACAGTTATGAAAACAGTTTGGTGACTATTGTCAGGGGGCCCAGCTACCACGGCAACACTCAGGCGGCTGGCAATTAAAATCTAATGAAGCAAAAGCATATTAGTGCCAGCACCTGTGCCTACTCAGGCACTCTGTAATTGCTTCTGAAAGAGGATTCATGAACGTGTTGGTGGAGAACTGGCTTGTCATAAGTGTCTATCTATAGTTTTCTGTTTGGAATAAAAAATAAACATCTTTACACATTAGGGGAAACAAAATTTAAAACTGTGCAAATCGTATTTTTTTCCCCTGTTTCTCTTCAATCCCTTAAACCTGTTGCTCATAGGTTCCCAAAGTGGGTGCCTGACTGTCCCAGGATGCCTCTTTTAGACTATGAGCCACGTTAAAAAATAATAGCTTCTATAATGTCAAAAAGATTTACGTGAATTTAGGATAAACATTCACAAGACATATCTTGATTGTGTGTGCTGCTCCTTATGCAGTGCACCTAAAAAGCTGTACAACAGTTTGTATAGCTGTCAAAGGTAACAGAAAGGGCGCCCTTACCTTCCTGCCACAGAAGCATGTGTTTCCAGACAACATGAACATGAACAGCTTTGTAAGAGTAACAAAAAAAATAAATGATGCTACATCTACCATTCAGCCATCACAACCACTACGAAAACCCAGGCAATCAGTTCCGAACAGGCAAAAAAATCTGACAAAACAATGAGAGGTCCCTGCTGTATGGTTTGTGCATGGGAATATCTGATCTGTAGGTCAGGTTAACAAATGCAGCAATGGTGCCAAATAATTTAGCAAGACAACTTGAACCAAATTAACACCAAAGAATTTTAAAAATGAGAAACAGCGTTGAACTTGTGTGTTTGTCAGACTAAGTGGAGGAGGCTAGTGTTTTGATGTTGGAGCTGACTGCCACCCACAGTAGATGGATTACACATTCTAGCAGCATTCAAGAAAATCATGAGAGTACTGATAGGGTTAGATGCTATCAAAGAAATTGAGAATATCCAATTATTTGGCAACACTATAAAGCAGCACATTTATGACATGTCTGATGACAGAATCTATTCTCATCAAGGTGCTGCTAAGTGGTAAATTTGCTTGCAAACTGACAATTAAACTAACACGACTGGCAAGCCAGAAAATACAAGAAAAGACATGTTACCGAGAGACCATGGCTGTCAGGATCTTTCTCCCTGTTTGGCCAGCTGGTGTCACTAGTGATCCCATTCTGTGTTCCCTTAGTCTTGCGTGTTTCACAGGTCCTAGTGTGTTGCCCTAGTACCCAGTGTTTGATTGTTATTACCCACACCAGTTCCTTGTTACCTAAGCTCCCAGTGTTCGATCAATTGTCAATGACCCGCACCTATTCTTTGTTCTATCTCATTAATTGTGCATACAGTTGCTTGCCTATGTCATGTTCTTTGGTCGGTCTTTGTACCTGCTGTTGCTCTGTGTTTGTTCCTGTGTCGCTGAATTTGTTCCTTGCTTGGTTTCTGAATGTCTAACTTGCCCTAAATGTGTTTAGTATGAATTTTTCTTTATGTTTATTTACTGCCTAGTTAGTTCTTATTTTCTACCTGCCTTGGCATGACCCTCATGGCCCCTTTGTTTTGAGTTTGTTTGTAATAACATCCACGTTTTTCATAACCCACAGCATGGGTAGTCCTTCCGTTCATCATGCCCTGCCCTAACAATAGCCAAGGAACAGCCAGAGAGAAGTTTAGACGTCAGATAAGTTAATTTGTGGCATTCCCAGGAAAGACGGGTCTTGAGATGTTAATTGAAGGTTGCGACAGAATCTGTTGACTGAATGTGGATGCGCAGCATATTCAACTGTCAACGAACCACACATGAGAAATGTTTAAAGTTAGACATTTTTCATGGTGGAGGGATCACCAGGCTACCTTGGTGTGCTGAGTGTAAAGGGATATCTGCACGATGGCATGAACTTGATGTGATCCCCTAAAAAAGGAAGGCCGTAACTGGGATATGTTTGTCAGTGTTTGCCCCAGTGACGCCTCTCCTATGATTGGGGGGTGAGAGGTTTTTTAAGAAAAATTCCAGTGTTGTGGTAAAGCACCGCAATGTGAACCGAAAAGTCCCCACTGAGCGCTACAACTCCAGACCTATGAAGTTTTGGATCAAGCTGTGAAAATGGTAAATTGCATCAGGTTCCATCCACTGAATATGAGATTGTTCAGCGCACTGTGCAGTGCAGTGGCAGCACCGGTGTCTGCCTCGGCATAGAGGCGTACGACGCACTGCCATCTATGGCAAGAACTACTGCAATTTTGCAAGTGATTGTGACCAGACTTACAAACCATGATAAATGATCAATTATGATAGGCTGAACTTGCTTAATTATTGACATTTCGCCTACCTTTTAGGACTGTCCCTCCCTTTCTGAGAATACTATCCTGGTTCTGTTGATGTTCCCTACCTCCTACCGATGGGAGCCGGCTTTCTCCTCTCTCTCATGTCAGGAATAAAATGAGACAGTGTTCTGTCGGTAGAGCAGGACCTCCACATGGCGATGTCTGCAATCCCCCTTTGCTCTCAAAGGATTCATCTTTTGGGATTCATCAGACCAGGACATTTCTTTCCAGTCCCCTAATGTCCAGTGTCCCTACGCCCACTGCAGCTGCCATGGCTCACTTTTTCTTTTTGCTCACAGAAGCGTAGTCTCCGCTCAGTCGCTGCCACAGCCCATTCACGCCGAGATATGATGAATCGCGCAGTTTGTTTTTGATCTTTTGGCACCAGATTTGTACTGTTGACTAACTGTAGAATTCATCAATAAATCTAACACTGGCCAGCAGGGTGATGAACCATCCCAGATACACAAGGCCCAGTTCAGAGGCACTTAGCATTGTATCCTTGCACATTCTCTCATTCGCCATCAATGCCTCTCTGTTCATTTTCTCTAGAAGCTTCTCAGTTTTTCCTGATCCAAGGTAGCTATTGCTGCAAACTAAAGTAGTACGACTACTACACGCTTTGCCGGTTTGCTTTCCTTCTTTCTGAATACACTCTTGAATTTTATGGCTTTCCATAAGAGACTGAGAAACGCCATTTGAGCTGTGTTTTAGGACCGGGCTAGAAATCAAGTTTATGGAATGTGTAAAAGTTGGAAAGATGGCAAGTAACTTGTCTTATAACTTCCATCAGGAGGTAGATGCTCTCCTGTGCATTTACTGCATTGCCACGTTGTGACAAATAGACAGCAGAGAGTCAGAATATCAGAGAGAAAGTTTGGATTCTGTACTCTTTCTTGGCTTAGACAAATTTGTAAATTCTAGTTTAATGTTACCTGTTAACTTCTAATTAAACCTTAAACAAAATTAATTGGTTCTTTTATGGTGCTAATAAAGAATAGTTATGTGTATTTTTGTTTACTGGTAGTGCTTTCTGAGCCAAAGAATGTTACATATTGGTTTAACAGTTGATGGGTATAAATTATTTTTAAATAAAAACAGCCTTTTCACAATTCCTCCAATTGCTTGTAATCCTACATCTACTTAAAAATGTAGGTTTACTGAACTAAGTTACGGGGTTGGCAGGAAAAGTTTCTGGGAGCTTCAATATGGATTCAAGGATTTATAAAGTATTTAGCCAGATGGTTGTTCTAATATTATTTACCTTAAGGAATTCATGAGTTTGGAAAAAGTCGATAAAACTTAAATGTGCTATGCAGACGGCTCTGGACGACTCTGTGCAGCTGCACTCACCCGCCCGGTCAAGTTCTCTGCTTTAATGACAGCTGCTCTGCATCATGCCTTGTAATTAACTTAGGTATGTAGCTGGTAGAACCTGTCCAGTCATTGCAAAGAATTGCTGACTTGGGTCCTGTTACTGAATGCTTCCCTGACCCACCTTTCCCCATGTGCCTGTGTTTCCTCCCATGTGCTTTAGAGTGTGTCAATCTCCCGACCCCCCATTCGGTGAGTGTGTGTGTGCTGAACTCCTTCTCAGTGTGTCTGCTTGTACCCCTCTCCCTTCGCTCTTACCCCCAATACCCGGCTCTGATTCTCCCCTCGCGTATCGGCTGCCCATTTGCTCCGCATTTGGGTGCCCCTTTACAATATCCCCCGTGACATGTACGCACATGGGAATTACAAGCTGAAACACCTATTTCATCCATGGTCCTCATTGTGTGAATTCTTCCATGATCATCAATTTTTATTGTTTTCTAAATGTACAAGTTTTCAATCATAAAAAACATGCAGAAATGTATATGCATATTTGCAGGGCTTCACGGACATGTTACTGAGCCTCTGAAAAGTTCTACCGAATGCCCCCCCCAGACCGACGCTACCATTCATAAGTAAATACATTGAGTTTAGAATATACATACTTAGATTGACTTTGCTGTTGCATCGAGAGACATTTTACTATCATTTGTTGATAAAGTGCTGAGTGCTTTTCTGGGGGAGTCTCACCCTGGAAGGTTTTCGCACCTGCCCGCTGGACAGCAAGCATCCATGCAAGAATCCCCCATGAGGTGCAGCTGGAAGCCTGTCTGTGTCTCTCAGCCGAGCCCAGGCAGACAAGGAGGCCACGTCGATATGCTGGCCTAGCAGGAGACAGGCTTTTAACCAAAGTAACACACAAAAGCTACACTGAGACAGGCAGTACATTACAGGGATGTCATGGAGCTAGCTAGGCTGAGCCTCCAGTGAATACCTAGTAACTATTGTTAGTAGCATCAGGCCATGAACGACACAGTATGTAAAAGCATAGCAAGATATTAATAAGACAGCTGTTCAAATCAAAAGACAAATGGCAACACTAAGAGCTTTCAGGGTACACAAGTGACTGACTGAGGGATCATAGAGCAGGACATTAATGTAGGGATATTAGAGATGTTCCCACAGTAGATTGGTTTTGAGTATTTTTTTGAAGATTTAGAGGAAACTGGATGACTGGGTGTGGTTTGGTAGCTCATTCCACACATAAGGAACATGAGACTTCTCACAAGGTGGAGCTGCGTTGGTTTGCTGCCTGAAGAGGGTGAGATGGGATGTAGGTTTTCATGAGAATCTTAAGGCAGATGGGTGTCTGTCTATTAATGGCTCTGAAAGCTAGCACCAAGGGCTTTATTGTGATGTGAGCGCCTATAGCTGTATATCTGACATGTTGCTGCATTATAAACATCTCCTGTGTTTTGGCAGCTCAACCTAGTAGTCCTGGCAGTGCAGAGCTGCAGTAGTCTAGTTGTGAACTGAGCTGTATATTCAGATAAATAAGGCTGTGTGGTCAGCAAAGGTGGATGGATGGCGGTGGATGGTAAAACTGGCCAAGAAGCCAAGAGGTTTGGTTTAAGAGATTCAGCTGGAAGTTATGATCCCTCATCCAGGCTGTGATATCATACCAAGGCATGAGGAGATCTGAACAGAAACTGTGGTACCGTCACACGGGAAGGTCAGGTACAGCTGGATATTATCAGTGTAGGAGAGAGAAGAGAAGCCATGTGACTGAATGACTGGACCTAGAGAGGTGATGAGGTACAGAGAGAGGAGGAGGGGACCAAAGAATGAGCCGTGGGGGACACCAGTTGTTACCTGATGTGGCTTGGACACTTCCATACTCCTAGACAGAGGAGGATCTGATAGGTCACTGCATCAAAGGCAATGAGAAAGTCTCTCAGGATCTGGAGAGATAACTGAGGTGCTCTTGCTGCTCTCAGGGAATCGACAAAAGTCAGGAGGGCAGCCTCAGTTGACCCCAAACCAGCTGATATGAAGACTGACCCAGCAGGCCTCTACCTATTTCCCAAGCTGAGGCAGCCCGCCCCCCCATTAGCTGGTCATTGCTCCTGTTAACCTTTTGTCCACAAAACTTACTTGTCCCACTAGCATCCTGGCATGGCTGTAAAGCATTTACTTTATCCAAAAGGACATTTGATAAAGTTCCACTTGAAGGACTAACTGTAAAATTAAAAGGAGTAGGAATCCATTGTAGAGTGTTCGTAATATTCCAAAATGAAGCAACGATAGTGTTGATGTAATCAGTGTTTGACCCATTACTCCTTCCGATTTATAAAAATATTCATCAGTGTTTTTAAAAAACTGGATAAGGACGTATCACAGAACACAGAACCAAAATTCCACAAAAATGCTGAACACTGAAGGATATTATATGGAATATAACAGGACTAATGCACAGTATTTTTATCTGGAAAATGTACTGGAAGTATTGTGCTGTGATATTGAAAAACGAGTAATAATCATTTACTTTACCATTTGCACAGGTAAGTATGTGGAAATTCTTTGGGTTTCACAGACAAGCCTGAGGGTCAGAGCCGTGGGTCAGCAGTTTATTTCAGGGCCAAGGGCCCTGCTCAGTGGCCTAGCCGTGATACAATTACTCTGCTGTATTTACATGCAGACGTTCAGAGGTGCACAGAAGTTATGCTGCACTTTGGAGGGAATACTCAATTATTTGGGTACTCAATTATTTTTCCCTGAGGTCCAACTTTCATCAGCTGCAATAAGCCAAGGTCCGCAGCGGGAGGGGGCAGTTGTACAGTCCATTGTGCAGTCTGGATTAGATGGTGTTTTGGTCCAGACGTGGACTGGACTTAGCCATTTGAGTAGCCCTGCTATAGAGCTTCACCTCACTGTAAAAATGATATACCTAGTTTTTAAAGTGAAAAACAAAAAGGCAAACAAGTTTGATTTCTAATATCGAACTAGTGGTTCAGCCACTCCAAGTACTTTCTCCTTAATCAGCGAATATGAACTATTTCACTGAAAACGAGTGCTTAAGGTCGGTAGCTGAATAAGGTGTTTTGAATGGCTGGGGGTTCTTTCAGAAATGTTTGAGAAAAACTCTAGCAGTCTTATAGGGATGCCATACAAGAACAGCTTTGGGCTGAATGAAGGTGCCGATTCCAGTGCTGGGTCAGGAATAAACAACAAATAATCGCAGGTATGTGTGTAAGACGCTATGGGACTAAAACATTCTACTGGGTCGATAAATGCATATTTTAGCTCCCTTGATGCACTGAAATGATACTGGTAGGGCTGTGATCTTCTTACCTGGGGTATTTCTCAGAACTGGGTTCAAGAATTTTTGCCCATTGACAAACTAGACCATAAGACAACGGAATGGCTGGTAAGAACTCAATCTCCAGAGCACCAGAATATATGCTGTTTCCCCTCATGTCTGAGGTAGTCATTTAATGGCTTTGTTGGAGAATTTGACAGAATCTATTGTGTAGCGAGTATTCAAATTAAACTCATTGCAGAACTCGAAAGAGCTGTCACTCTGTATTGTACGAGAAATTCTGAAAAGCAGGGTTCAATTTTCCACCTAGCTTTAGGTGTGTGGAGTTTTAATGTTTTAGTTTTAATATAATTTAATGTTTTATTGTCCCCTCCCCTGGTGTGTTTGTGCAGTTTACTCTGGGTTCTCTGGTTCTCCCCCCCACACTCCAAAAACATGCTGAGGTTAAGTGGACATGCTAACTTGTCTATTAATGTGAATGGTGAGTGAATGGTGTGTGAGTGTGTCCCGCAATGGGCAGGTGCCCCATCCTGGGTTGTTCCCTGCCTTGTGCTCATAGCTTCCAGGACAGGCTCTGGACTCCCATGACCCAGCAGTTCTCCTATGGGACACCTCATTCAGAGCCTCCTCTTCCGTCCTGTGTTCCCAGTTTCTTATGCTTCCAGATGAAGCATCGATGATCTTCCCCAATGATCGGGCGTAGTCGTTCCAGCAGACTCAACACCACAGTACACAAATATCATGAGGCTCTTTCTGGGATGTTCTGGTTAAAAACATGTGATCTTAACCGTTGTTCTGTGTGCTTGTCACTGTGCTACGTTCATCCGTGCTCTCGGTAACCTGTCAGCCAGATACTGCAGTCGGGGATCAGGGATTCTGGTGGGCTGCGCTACCCTGCTGTGTTGCAGGAGCTGATTAAATTCACGTCCCTTCTACCTTCGTGCCTCTGGGGACTTTCTGAGTCTAGGTTCTGTTCTGTGCCAGAGGCGATGCAGATGTCACTAGCAGAGTTTGCTGGGACTTGGCAGCCCGCTGGGTGAGCGAGAAGAAAAGGCAGTTCTTGCAGCGTGCATCACTCGATACATGAGGAAATGATTGATTATTAAGAAGGCTACCTGTGAGTCGGCTGTTCGCAGCCTGCAGCCTGGCAGCTGAGTGACTCATCTTCTTGTTACGCGCTATGAGAGCTTTCCTGTCCCTTGTTCTGTATCTTTTAGCAAAACCTTTTGCGCCTTGACATTTCGTGTGAGTAAGGAGGCCATCGCCATCCCTGGGCTGCTTTTGCTACATCCAGAAAGATAAAAAAATATGCAGTTATATAAGTAACATTGTCACAGTGTAACCATTTTAATTACAGTTGAGCAATATTACAATACTTCACCATAAAATGCATGAACTATGGAGAATATGATATTAACAGTGCAAAGTTATAGAGGTTTAATGAAAGGCTACATTTTTATTACAGGCACAATTAAACGCATTGTCAGATGGGTTATTCTCAGTGTCAGATAAGGGCCTGCATACAGTACCTCTGTCACATTAAAACATATTATCAGTCTGTCTGTTGACTATTGTAGCTCTGACTCCCTATTCAGTGAATCCATATGGCTGCAAAACCTGCTTTAATCGCTGTATACAAAGGCACTGGAAGTCTGTGTCTCCCTCAATGTTTTTCTTTTATACTTGTGGAGAATGGTGGACATTATTGGTGCTTTTCCACTGTCATACAGGAACCGAGCCGGAACCCGAGGTGGACCGCGAAGAGAGACTAGTTACCGCGCAGTTCCAGCTCGCTTCGGTTTTCCACTGCAGGACAGTCGGCTCGGTAAAGGCGCTGCCGGGTTCGCAGAGCCA
>JAAGVU020000038.1:6548095-6562505 GCA_011763525.2 Mormyrus iriodes | reverse complement strand
CTCAGAAGCACCTTGGTTTGTCTTACCCCGCAGAAGCATTTTGAAGAACCTTGTAAAGTTACTCAACTCAGCATATTGTAGAATATAGCAACTCACTTATTCGGGGATTCTGGATAATAGGATATAAAGCATGAAATCCCATAAACACGTTTGTAGAATAAATTTACTAGATTGTACTTAAATTACTTGGCAGCAATATTTTTGTGTTCCAGCTACGTAAACAGGATGATTCTTATTTTTCATACTATTCTTCAGATTTTGCGATTAAATTTATCTTTCCTAAAATTTTACCCCTGAAGAAAAGCCAAATACCATCGTAGAAGAATCTGATGATCCCGCCACCGTCTTGTGTGACACATTATCGTCTAGTTAGGTGCAAATTTGCTTCTCTAAGTATGAATGTTTTTAATCGAATAAGGTCGAATTAAATAAAAAATGAAATCTGCCACCTTCCCCCTGGAAGCTTCGTCAAAAATATATATTCAGTTTCATTCTCTGCAAATGCCGCTGGGGCTAAGACTGAAACTGGGAAGGGAAGGCTGGTTCCTTAGGAGCTCACAGAGCCGTGGCGTTCCCTGCTCCCAGAAAGGCCTGCCTGTCGTGTGGCAGAAATGAGATATGAGGAAATGCGGATATATGTGGGCGGGACATTAAAATCATCCTCATCATTTTTATAACGGGCCTGAGGTTCTGTCATATTGTTTCCTGTTATCCACACCGCCCCTTGATGCCCCTTTCGTCTTGACCATGACATGAACAGACGTCTGTTAGGTCTGACGTAGGGAGGATAATACAGTTGTTATGGCTATAAGACACATATATGACCTACATAAAAACACAAACCGGCACGACCATGACCGCAGAGTCCCCTTCGCTGTTAGCAGGCAAGCCCGCCATTTTCTTCTTTTCTTTTCAGTAATGTTAGCATGCCCTGGGGGGGTTGGGGTTGGGGGGGGGCTGCTTTCTGTCTTTTTTTTGGCTTCCCTTTTCCCTGTTTTTGTATTATTCTGTCTTATTGATGTTGTAGTGTATCACAACACCCTCACGCAAAGCGCTTTGGGGTGACTCTGTTGTGAAAGGCACTATATAAAAATATATTGTCCTGAATTGAACTTCCCAAAAAGGGAGTCAGTAGTATGTCTCGGTGTCACAGACATTCCAGGTCAGACTCACCGGCTCTAGAAGGGCATGGGTCCCTTGTGGGAGAGGCGGGGCCGAGCGCGCCTCCTCTTCCAGACACCCGCTCTGTGGCTCGGGCTGCCCCTGCTGGGGCTCTGCTGGCCCGCCTTCCTCGCGGTGCCCTCCTTCTCTAGCTCCTTGGCCCGATCCGTAGTCGCCATGGGGCCTGCCGGAGAGAAGCGAGATTAGGGAGGAACCACTATATCGCCGGCTGAATACCTGCCGATATACACAGATAATTTGATTCTTATAGATTTTAGAGGCAGTTGAGAATTTCTACAGCAAATATGAACCACTGGGCTACATGCAGAAGCCTTTGCTGGTGAAAGAGATTTCAGATCAGATACTGGTAGCATGGATATCTATACAAAAACTGATATATATATATATATACACACACACACACACACAGAGTACCGGCCACCCCAACTGCACTCACAGAAAATCTTGCTTAATTTAGTAAAAATATTACAAATTTATTGGCTTTATTGCAAAAGTCACGACTTCATTCGTTTACAAAAAATATGTATTAGAAACATCCAGTAGTTATAAGTAAAACATTCATTTCAAGTAGTAATAAATCAAAACCCAAATTATAGCTCTAACAGAGCAGTTCTGAGTTAAAAAGGTCATTGACAGCCAGTTTCACTGGGTGCTTTGTAATCAGTAACACCTTTGCAAAAACATAAAACACCAAACGTTTGTGTTTAGTGTCCCTTTGGGAGCCAGTAACAGCAAGATGGCAGGAACAGAACTGAATGTTTCAGTCAAAAAATTATGACCCTTAATAAAAATAAAATGTCCGTGTGGAAGACACATGCAGACACATTTTCTTAGCTGACTTGTCCTAAGTGGAATAGCGTCACGCAGCCCTTCAGCTTCTGTCTGAAATCTGTGCTGGTACGTTAACGGCGATTTAAAGGAAGGAATGTAGATCATCCCTTTAATATGGTCATTATCTAATGGGTACAGAATTCCATCAGACAGCCAGTGGACGTTTCATATGCTGCTACCTCCTAATGCCAGAGAGACTTTATCTGCTATTAAAACGCAGGCAGAATGAAGGGCGCTTATGCTCCACGTCGCTTGTGAGTTTCAAGCTGTACTGTGTACCGTGTCATTCTCCTTCTGGCCGTTGCTGCAGAGATTCTTTGTGACCCGTGGGGGAGGGAAAATTCCCAGTTCTTAGGTTACAGAGGATGATTGAAGCTCCTTGTTTCTCTATAAATAATCAGTATTTCAATTTACCGAAGCAGGAGCAAAGCCCATGAAATACTTGCCTGGCAAATCCTCCTCTGGCCAGCCGACCGTCAGCACTTTGTTTTCACCCACAGCAGGAAGTGTCGAATTTACGTTAGACAGGAGCCGAAGTGCGCTGCGCCTCGGCTTAGAAAGGAACCGAAGTGCGCTGGGCCTCGGCTTAGAAAGGAACCGAAGTGCGCTTATGTAGTTTTATCTCATGACTCTCGTTTATATTCTTCTTTCAGAGACGTGAGCGACATAAACGCCGCCTTGGAGAATGGGGGCTCCGGTTCCTAGGAAAAAGCGCGTCAGCTTCCTGATGGACCCCGACACGCAGCACGAGCAGGGAAGCGCCAAAGTCGGAAAATCCAAAAGTTCATAAAAGTGCTTGACAATGAACTAGTGCCATTGTTACTGTATGTGACGCTGTACGTGTTTCCTTAAGATAAAAAGCGAGGGAGGCATAGTATCATTCTTTTGCTGCCTGTCTTATTTTGCTTTGAAAGTGTACCTTCTTGGGAAGTCTTTTTTTTAGACGTTCCGTTTTTCAAAAGGACATTTTCCCATATATGTTAAGCTCCATTTTCATTATGCAAACGATCTTCAGGGCTCCCCCTTATCCTCGGAGCCCCCTTCGCACAGGTCACCCTATTATCTGACGCGCGGCTGCATTACTGGTATATTATACCCTCATCACTATGCAAGGAATAGAGTGAATTAAGCTGATCTGCACATTCTAATGCATTCGCCTCGTTTTATTTTTTAATCTGAAGGGTTTACCATGAAAATCCCCCCAGACACTTTGGGATGAACCAAATATTTCCTTGGGGGGTGGGGGTTGCTGATGAGATTGGGCTCTTAAACAGCCGTAGACAGCTGAGGGAAGTCGAGGGGAGGGGCAGGTCACACTCGTTCTAATTCTGGGGTAACCGAGTGGATACACTTTGCCTTTTAGGGGTGCTGTGTGGCTCAGTGGGTTAGGACTTGTGCCTATAATCAGAAGGTCATTGGTTTGAATCCTGGGACTGCTGATGCTACCAGTGAGGCCCTCAACCCCTGTGCCAGGGGTGCTGCCCAAGGTGGGATGGGCAAAAACAATCCTTAGCAGGTTTATTAAATGATCTCTCCTGAGTAAGAGAGTTTTGTGAAGCTCCTGGTCATGGAAAGGCATCATTCAGAGCTGGGAAGCCCCGGTACATGTGATACGGGGCAGCCATAATGACACTCACCATATTCTTTACATTTGCCTTTTTAAAAAGGTTATTGCCTAAACAATAACACCAAGTAGCCAGTGACCGAAGATGAACTAAAAGGCATTGAAAAATTTTAAACTATCTGACGAAATGATGAGCTTCTCTAATCAGTCCTAGATAAAGCTAAAATTCCCAGAAGACTGAATTCCATATACTATTGCACAACACAAATAATGTTAGGATCTAATGTAAACATTTTAATTTTCATTATGAAAAAATGTATACCTCAACCATAATACCTCAAAAATCCCATGTTGGGTAAAATCTTCAAACGCTATTGATAGCTGCGCCCGTCCACCTCATGGCATGGGATGTGTGCCAGCTGACCTTTGACCTTGTGGTTTGCAGGTAGATGATAAGCAGCCAGTGCCTGCGATAGAGGCACATTTCTCATGAGACTCACTCTGCTATCTTACCATCTGACCTTGGGGCACAGCTTCACTGTTTGCCCCAGGGCAAAGGACACCACAGTCCATTATGAGTAATACCCAAAATAAAGTTTAATAAAGGAGAAATTTCTGGAATGTGCCTGAGAGTCAGTGGGTCCTGACACGCTGACACGTGGAAGCACAGCCACAGGATCCTTATAATTGGCAATTGTCTTCTTGCTGAGCACCTTAGCTGAGAACTGTTATTGTTCTGTTTTGATTGCCATCCCTTTAATAAAGGCTTTCTGGATGGAGAGCAATATCCCACACCCTGTCCATTTCCACGGAAACCTGCCTCTCTATTATAGCTTTTGTCGTGTGACGATGCCAGGATGTAAAATAATACACTCCAAGCTTCAATCAACGAGAGGCGCGAGTGCCACCCTCACCAGCCAATCTCTCTCCTTCCTGCCACGGCTGTCCTCTTCACCCTTTCTCCACACCTCCATCCTCTCCTTCGCTCACTTCCTATCCCCACCTCCCTCGTTCCCGGGTGAGACGGTGGATAATCGACACGAGAGGTCCTTGTAAACAGGCAGCTGCCACGAGGTGGAAATGAATGCATCGGCTGTGGTAACCATGGAGAGCGGCTCCCGTACAAGGCGGCCTGGCCCGCCAGCCAGGCCACGGCTCCCGGTGCCCGCAGAGAGATCCAGCGGTGCTATTCACATGCCATCGGCTGACTCATAATTGATCCTGGCAACATTTCAGGGTCTTGTGTCAAAGGTGGCGGGATGTGATAATAGGCTTTGCATTTTTCCATCAGAAAATTAAACGGATGGTAATATTGTAAATATAGCATGATGGCGTTGGCTCATTTCTTGCCTGAGTGGGTTAGACACCTTAGAGAATGCCCCGATCGGAGGTAATTCATCGTTGTAGAGACAATGCACTATTTGCAGTCATGCACCATTACCGCTGGTATTTTAATCCCAAATTGTTTTTTAGCATACGAAGAACAAAAATGGTTTTTCTCTTATATTGCCACGTAGTGAAAACCGTACCACAGTACAACAGAGTAATATGTGCCTGGGATTTTGTGGAATTAATGGACTTAAAATTATCTTACTTTAACCGGTTCCTCTATCTTCATCCAGGATCTGTCTACTGAAATGTGCAGGGCTGTCGGGTCTCTGGCGTGTGAACATGAATGAGCGTGTGTGTATTTCTGTATGTATGTCTGTGTAGATGCCTGTATGTGCCTTGCCTTGTCAATACACTGATGTTATGGTAACCTGCCTTTTGAGAGATTACCAGAAATCCCATAGAATATGGATAAATTTAACTAGCAGCACATGGAATTGTAACAGCACTCATTTTCTTTGCATACTGCAATTAAAGACGTTGAGAATCACCAGCATTCACTCAGCTGAGGAAAAGGCTAGAGATGATGACACCCGCTGTCACGTGGCTGATTGGATGGTGACACCCGCTGTCACGTGGCTGATTGGATGGTGACACCCGCTGTCACGTGGCTGATTGGACGATGACATCCGCTGTCACGCGGCTGATTGGATGCTTTGCCAGTATCCAATCACAGCATTCTCAGTTGCCTCTCAGCCTCCAGCACCAACAGTTGCCTGCCTGCCTGTGAGCTGCCTATCCGTAACAGCAAACCCTTAGCTGAAAGTGCCACCCCTTGCTTTGTGGACTTTTAAACCCACGTTTCCATGGCAGCATCTTTGAAAGGCACTTGGTTCGGGGTGAAAAGAGTGATATTCTCAGTTGGAATGGATCATGTTTCCTGGTTTTCACAAATTTTAAGCAGACCCTCACTCCCGCCCCAGCACAGCCCAGCTTTCCCCGCAGCCCCCGCCAGTTGTGACTGCACTGTGTTTGGCATTTTCCTGCTGGGATAATTCTGGGCCGGGGGGGGGGGGGGGCAGCCGTTTGCTTTGTCTGCCGTGGCTGCACAGAGAGACGAAGGGTACAACCAAGTGCTGCGTCACCCTCCCTAACTCCCTCCCACTGCTGCCCAGGCCCGGCACCGCGTGGTGGACAGAGAGACCGTGCAGGAAACCCCGCGTTACGCGCCAGAAAATGGTGCTACAGATTAGGCCTGGCCTATGCTAGCAAAAGCATTAACTATATTATCGATTGTCATTTTCATATTCTCACCTAACATTTCTGTTTCACTTCACAGATTTGTAAGGTGTGTGAGTACGGTTCGGGTAACTTAGTCAACACTTCAGGCTGTGGATAGTGTGTCATGTAATTCAGACTGCAGGTGCGTCTCTGTACACTGTACATTTCAGTTATGCGACCGTGTTCATTAACGTAGCGCCTTTTCAGTTTATGTTACATTAGTGTCTGTTGTCCCAGCGAGGTGCCCATACAATAACATTTGAGCTGAATGAGGAGCCTGGATGATTCCCAAGTGAGTGTGTTTAATTCATGGAGCAGTTTACAATGATTATTTATCAGTGGTTTAAATTATTACTGTTTTGAGTTCTATAAAATGTATTCCTAAACATATTTGTTTGTCATTACACAATGATTCACAGACCCCCAGTCTAGGCTATTCTTGCCACGTCACACGCAGGCTGTACTTTAGCCCCCCCCCCCAAAACCCATTGCACCACTTATGTTCTACTTCATATTAGCCATTGTGTGCAGATTACAGGTAACATCCCCTCCACCCAAGAAATTCAGGTACGTAAAAGGCAGTGGGATATATTACTGTAGCTGAAACGGCCGTGCTCCATGTGCAGGGGAAATAACGAATGTTTTTAATGTTGAAGTGTGAAATCACCTAGTTAAAGTGTAATCGCAATGCTGGGCAGCGCAAGACAGGCTAATAAATCGTGAGGGAGTGCTGTGTTGTTGCCATACAGTCAGGATAGGGGTGAATCTGTGGGTAGAGGTTACTCTTGGTCATCTGTTTAATGCAGAGGAATGGTGGAGCATTTTAAATTGAAGAATGTCTTACGCAATGTCTCAGATGGACTGCTGGTTTCCCAGGCAGGTGGCAAGCCGACTTAAAGGAGATTTAATCTGGTGGACAGCAGCCTCAGTGTTTGCAGCTGAAATCTTCGAGACTGGAGTAGCTAAAGTCTCTGCGTGACGGTGATCGCCAGCGAGGTCCAACCCCCCCCCCCCCCCCCTTGGGTCCTTAATCTCCTGAGGCACCGCTATGGGGTCCAGGGATGTTCTGATGGCTTGTTTCCATGGTCACCCTGATCTGGTCTGGCCCGCATCCCCTCCCTTTCATGTGCGGCAGCTGAACTCTGCTGTGAACCTTCCTGCATCTCCTTGCAGAGTGATAAAGGGGAAACGGGCCCTTTGATTTAGGAGGATGTTGCTGCCTGCTACCGGCTTCTTCTGATCCTTAAGCATGTTTGTCCCCATCTGGCCTGTACACTCACACTTCAGCTAAATGTGCCCCCCTTTGGCGCTTGTGCTTGAGGTGTTAAATGCAGTGGTTTTATGCAAATGTCTTTGAAACCGAGATTTGAGCATATTTCCGTGTGTGAATAGCAGTAGTTAGTAGCTGTACTGTGGTAAACAATACATACATACAATAACTCAGATTATTAATTTCTGTCCATTTAGTGAAAAAATCACATTTTGTTATAATAAACAGGGAAACTTCCACAGGCAAAATATGGATATTCTGCCGCTCAAAACGATTGAACGAAAAATGGCAAGAATCCGCTCATTCTGAAGCGCTCCGGTTCTTACAGCGTGTTGAGTCTAGTTCCTGTTACTCATTATTCTTTATTTACCTGTCAGTTTTACAACTGGCTGTCTAGCTAACAGGAAAAATGAAACGGGATCAGAGAGGGATGTAATCGGGCGGAGGGCTGCTGTACCATGGAAGGGTCCCCTCCGCCGTAAGTGTGTGTACATTTATATGTTTATATAGGTTTTCTGAAGCTGTCAGTCTTCACAGGCAAATGAGGAAGTTGGGACAGAATCTTGAGTTTGTAAAGCTCATTATCTCGACTTCTCACTGGAGCCCTGCCGCTCAGAGTGAGCAGAGCACAGCTCCCCCGTCTCACGCAATTACCACTGATAGTGATGGATAGGGAGGGGCTCGCATGTGAATGTAGGACAGTAGCTTGCCGGCGGTCACAGTGCGCTTTCTAAGGTTGGCGCGGCGGCTACAGCTCAGGGAAAGAAAACAACGCAAGCAAGGAACGACCTGGAAGGGAGCCACATGCCAGAAAGGGGAATGGAAACGACGTTAGGAGCTCATTATCACTTTTTCTTGAGGCAAAAGCAAGAAACGTCACTGGGGATTCTGGGAGATTACACATTTACATGTGCGGCCATTTAATATCGCCTAGTCGTTAAAGTCATCCAGGTTTCTGTGGGATTTCACCAGAAAAAGGGAGAAAAAAAATGCTGGACCGACAATTCGGGGGCTGCTGAAGGACCCAGAAGCGTGTGCCCCTGATGCTGCCTGATGATAAAGGCCGCAGCCGGCTTGGAAAGTGAGGCTAAACATCGTCTTTGGAAGCGACAGGTGAACTCTGCCTGCAACCGCGTCTGATCGAGGGGAAATAGGCATAACCTTTCAGACGCCACCTGTGCCTTACATTTTAATGATTCAGGCACACCTCTCCTACTGCCCGCACGTTTAAACATAAAAGGGGGAGGGGGGCTTTCTTCAGGATAGCGTTCGGTTTCAAAAGACCGCCGCTTGTCCTTTCCAGCCAGATGAATGTCTCCCGTTCGGCTCGAGCGCGACTGTAAGCCGTTCCATGTCTCTTAAATGAACCATAAAAGTGCCTCAGCCACATTCACTCAATTACTCTTGCCATTTATTCCCCTGGCCTGCCTGAGTTGTTAATAAAAATGTCCAATATGACTGGATTGGCCTAAACATGGGTCCAAATGTATCACTTTATGGCATAGAGGGGGGCAGTTAATCATTTTAATGCCGGACTCGTGCACCAGTGGCACGACTTCCCGACTCTCTGGCTTTGATTAAGTCACTGGGAATGAGGCAGGACCTCGGTGTCCGACGCGGGGGGGGCCCTGCTGGCTGGCTGAGCGGGACGCAGGGACGCCCTGCCGGCTGGCTGAGCGGGACGCGGGGGACCCCTGCCGGCTGGCTGAGCGGGACGCGGGGGGGCCCTTTCTTTTCCGCGTAACACTCCTTTGTACATATCCCCTTCCCCTCCTGCCCACCTGCAAATTAGTGGAGGCAAGAGAGGCCACCAGCTGTGAGTTTTTACAGGGTTTTCAATATTTCAGTGTGCACGTGCTCCCTTGTAACTAAAACCCCCTGCACCCCCCCAAGCCCTGCAAATTCAACCACCTCCCCCTGCATCTGCTTTATTTATTTGCTAAGCTCTACATTGCATTAAGAGACACCGGTGGCCATATGCACCAAATTATTCAACAGGCTGAATTCCCCTGTGAGACTTTGTTTCAAAGTCCCGTAAAAAGGGAACATCGTATACTTGCGAATATCTGGTATTTACCTCAAAATTTCACTAAACTACTAAACTAAATTAAACTAATTTTACATTTCAGTCACTGTACAGCTCATGTAATCTGTAGCTGCAGCAGGGGTGTTGCTAGAGCTCTTTTAGCCCCACCCCCCCCCCCCAAATTAATGTACACTAATTAGTTTGAGTAGTGTTTTCTCACTCATTTTTATTAAAAGCAGACCCTCCTAGCAATGGCTTAGCCCCCCGCCCCCGTTTGAGAGTGTTAAAATATGAATGCACTTTTCTGAAATGGGATCCTGTCTATAAACTGTGTCATAGCTTTACAACTTTGCTTATTTGCATTTTTTAGGGAACAAAGAGGCAGTTCCTTCACAGATATGAGGCAAAATATATTATATTGCATGCAGCAAAATGAACTCAGCACCATTTTTTTTGGCAGATTTCACCTTTCAAATCTAGCAAGCTAATACAGTATAGTTTTCCTGTCTTCAGGTAAGTACAGCCCTATGAACTGAGGCATGGCATCGTTTTGTTACCCACGTTTGAGAATATTCCAGCTGCTTACAGTCTCCTTTTGACATTAATCAAAGAAGCCCGCCTCTGTTAGCACTGCAGGGCCAAAGCAATTAGAATCAGTTTCCCTTTTTGTAGAAAGATCCCTGAAACTCTCAAACTGGAGCTCCATCCAAGAAAAGTCTCCCCTTTGGTTTACAGTTCTATGACGCAGCTCCCCAGCTAGCTAACCCACCGCCTGCCAGTAATAGCTCCGCACTTTCATTGATAACTCTTAGAGGAAATCCAGGGGATTCGGGAAGCGGATCTGAGCACCGCGCACTGCTCATGGTCCACGGGAGCCGGTCTCGCTGTCACCTTGCCGAGAGAGGCACCGCGCCTGGACAGATTTGTTGACTGGCCCTGTACAGTCCCGCGACATTATCGGTCGTGGACATGTCTTGGAAAGACGTCTGGAGATGCATGGCCACTTTATATTCTTTTTACAGCCCCTATAATTGCCATGTCAGACCCGAACACCTTGTTTACATTAAGGAGACGTGATTTAATGCTTTCTGCGCGCAGTTACAAAAAAGCCCGACCAGAGACCCCAGCCGCCTGCAGCATGCTTAACGAGCCTCCCCTTCGTTATTCTGACGGGCGTACTGGGTGACTCTGACCCACCAAGCCTGCCCGCATGTCTGTGCTCGCTTGGTTACCTGGCTTTTTCGGAAACCTCTCCTGTTTCTCACTGTTTGCATTGCATTTCAAAGGAATGTTCATTATTTTATTGCTGAAACTGTCCATTAAGATGTTGTTTTATTCTATCAGGGCTGCATAATCTCATACATATGGTTACATCTAAATTTTACCTTGTAAAGAGTAAAAGTGGAGTCCAAATTGTAATATAATGAAATATTTTGTGTTTTACTTTAGAGGATTTCCCAAATGATGAATGAGCTGTTACTTACTTTGTTACTAACATCTTTATGTGTAATGCATGAGTTCCTCTTTGATTTTTTTTTTTCTCATGGCTTAAAATCTCTCTCTTGGAGGATGAACAAGCATGGCTGCCAGCTATTATGCCATAATTCAGGTCTGTCCTTCCCAAGCCACCCCTGTTTCTCTGTTTCCGAGATCCGCAACCCCTCAATCCTGTCTGCAGTGTTGCAGGCACGGCCGCCATGGGTAGGTCCATGCTGGCCTCGCAGTTACCCGGAAATGCAACGTGAGCGATAGGCGACAGATCCTACGCTCACCTCAGGCGCGGAGCCCGGGTCTGTCGACCGTGGAAGACGTCAAGCAGAGCAGCAGGCAGCGACGATGCGTCAACATTTCATGTTTGGTGGAAACGAGCGTGGATCTCAGCACCTGAACCCCCCCACCCCCAAACCACACGCTCAATGAATGGCAGTCTTGGTGTCCATGTGGAGCTATTTTCACGGGGATTTACCACGACCGTCTGGTTTCACACTCAACTGCCACATGCATCACTTTAGCTATCAATCATCTCATTAGCACTTTTTCCCCGTAAGCTGTCCTGTGGGAAACTCCTGCCAGGGGGTTAATAACCACTGAATGCTACTTGAAGGTGTTTTAGTTGCATTTTTGCTACCTGATTTCAGCAGAGGCAGGTGTTTACTGTGCCATATGTCAGTGAGCAATATATCCACTGTTGATCAGACATGTCCTCAACATTCACATGAGACTATTTGCGTTAAACATTCACCGTTGGTTGCACTTGAACACCAGCTATAACATCATTATCATTATCTTCATCGTCACCCACATCGATGGCATTACCCACACGCACGCGGTTCTAACATAGTCGCTTACAGGTATCTGTTAGGTAGACGGTTGGCGAATGAATCCGGAGCACAGAGCGCGCTCGCTTCTGAGACTGCTTGTTGGAACCGGAGCCCTCGACGTGCTAATGCCAGCGTGCCATATCAAGTTCTGACAGGGTGAATCAATACACTCCCAAAGTTAAGACAAAAAATGAGTGCAGTGCAATTAGGAGGAGAGCACTGCAGTGCCGGCGACGGGCAGGTGCCGCTTTCACGCTGGAAACGCCAAACGGCTGCTAACTCAGCAGCTGGAGTTGCTGGCCTGACCTGTGCCCCCCCCAAACCCCCACGTAAAAGCTGAGAACATGCACTGAGGCGGCAGCGGTACCCCACAGCGAGACTCACCGGCACCAGCCATCACCAGCAGAGACACCAGCAAGACGAAGGCCAGCGTCAAGATCCTCACGTTCATCTCTGCACTCTCCTCCGGCTCCCTGGGACTTGCTTTGCCGAGACAGGGGTGTGTGTGTGTGTGTGTGTGTGTGTGCCTTGGAGAGAGAGAGAGACTGACAGAGGAGAGGGAGCGAGGGAGGGAGCGTTTGCTTCCTTGCAAGACCGCGTGTGTGTGTGCGTGTGTGTGCGTGCCTCCCTGAGCTCGTGGTCGTGGGGCGTGGGTGTGCGAGTCTGCGTCTATAAAAGCAGATTTATATAGCGACGCGCGAGGGTGACAGTGCCTCTCCGAGCCTGGAGGCTCTATCCAAGCGCTCTGAAGGAGGTGTGTTCAGCCGGAGCCAAGTTCAAGCGGAGGTGCGAATGTGCTACGAAGCAGGATTCCCGTATGCGCGCAGCTCACCTTGGACGAGCGAGCCACTCTCTCATGTGGCTTATGTATCATGGACTCCAGGTCAGAGAAAGGGGGCCAGCCCTCCTCCCTAAGCTTACACACACCCATTGACCCTCCCACTGACACCACAAGGGGAGGTGAGTGGGGGCGGTCACTGAGGGGTGAGCGGGTTTGGAATAGTAACCAAACAAGCTGCACTCTTGGTGCTCTGAAGGACACTTTGTCAGGAATTAAGGTGGCTGCTTATACGAATAGACTGGAGGTCAGAGGCAAATGACAGTTTTCTTATTTTCGTGACTTTTGCTGCTGAACAGTTTGCCCTTCTGACAAGTGACATGCAGGCATGAAGAAAACAGCCATTTGAGCTTCTGCTCGTGACTGAGTGCGCTGTAGCTGATTTCCTCGACCCGTTCAGTCTTTTGTTTCATTGTCTTTTGCGGTTCAAAGCTGCGGGTCGGTTCCGCTTTTTACAGTCTTTATCATGTAAGTATTTATCATACAGTAAACAAGAATTTGCAACATTTTGTGCAATGAATTGTGAGGAAAAAAACATGGCTCATTTGCAATGAACATGAATCGAGATTTATCAAACGAAGTTATGGGTTAAAGTCCATAATCCCTTAAATAATGATTTTACATGTATTTTCATATTGTGAATAAATATAAAAAGACATAATAAATCTTCAAAGATATTTTGATACTGAACTTTTCAAGGCAGTAAAAAATACTTTCATCTCTTTGCCAGGATAAATATCCATGTGAAACCAACATGCTGAACAGCTGAGTACAAAGCATTTTACTGCAGTGAGAAGACTGTGACAGAAATGCGGCATCCGGCTTAGGAATACCGCCCTTTTGGAAAGTCACAGCCTTTTCGATATTCCCCACGCAGTCCTCATAAACCACTTTTCGCCATCTGCGCCGATGTATTTGCGTTCACATGCGCACAAACTGTTATGCTGAATTGTGAAAATCTTAAACTCTCACAAACATAGCTCCAGCATCAGGTCCAGCATACGACGTCTGTGAGCCCCTGCAAGAAAAGGCCAAATACAGTTTGAAAGGCTTGCATGTTATTGGCTACCACTCATCAATCCAGACCTAACACACACACACACACGTGTTTGTACTCATATCTTTATGAGGACCGTCCATTTATTTCTATGGGGAAACCCTAATCACAACCATGGCAACCTTAACCCCAACCAGCCCTGACCTTAACCATAAGTAAGCAAACAATTACAAGACTTTTTTTGTTTTTTTATCACACTCACAGATTTTTATACAATTGAGTTTCCCCTTTCCTACACTTAAATCTGAAAGCATTTTGTCACCGGTACGGTTCAGGGTGTTCGCTGTAAATCACAGTGTACTATTATCATCTTTCAGTGTCTCACTTTCTGCAGGTCTCCTTCTGTTTATTGGTAAATGGCCTTTTTCACAGAGCCGTAGTGATGCTGAAGGGAGCACATTATATAGTTTAGTAATTTGCAATTCTGGAAACTGGAATTATTGTAAAAGTCTGTCACAGTCCATTTCAGACGTGTGGTCCTCGGCTAATCAGCCTGGAGTGGTGAGCCCTGTATGTTCAGCTTCATACTCAATGTGCATTTAAGCAGTGTCATAGTTCCCATCAAGATTTCAATTATAGATTGATAAACTAACCTACAAAAAAATATGATGAAGATGAATGATGGGAATAATAACAATGTGAATGATAATAATAATAATGATGATGAGACAATAATGTGAATAATAACAATAATAACAATGACAACAACAA
>JAAGVU020000038.1:6524734-6534854 GCA_011763525.2 Mormyrus iriodes | reverse complement strand
CTTCTTAAATTGTTAACCCACTGAGTCATTTTGCATTGAACACTGTGAGTTGCTCACATGCTCACATGCTCACATGCACAGTCTGTCAAGCTTTACTTCCTGCAATGTCCTATTAACCGTAATTCTGAGGATAAGCAGATTCCTTTGTCTAATGTTATTACCTTCAAGTCCAGTAATAAGCAGCAAGACTGTAGGAGGCATGTCACATATAAACGTTCATACAGACCATATGAATTACTGGCTTCTCCAGAAAAAAGTGTCTGACTTATAAATCATTCTGACAGCCTGGTGTTTTGGGCCGTGAAACTGTTCAGAACCACATCACTCAATTTGGCAAAGCTCCTGTTCTCAGCCAATGTGTGCCTGACAAGGAGCGCTGGCTTAGTAGAAGCTCAGGAACACCCTGTTACTTTACAGGCTTTGTGGAAACTGACATTATTTAGAATAGTACAGGGGGTGTCAGAAGGTATGCTCAAGTAAAGCTTGACAGACTGTGCATGTGAGCATTTGTGAAATACTGGTAATGAAGGATTTAACTAGGATCACCAAAGACAAGTTTCGAGACGTAATCACTAAAAGTGCAAAAGTTCCGTCTCAGACCTCAGAGAATTCTACTGAAGGCAGCCAACCAGGTCATGTGTGTATAAGGTTTTTTTGTATGTTTTTTTGCATTTTTTTGGCATGGCTTGCGAAACTCCTGATGTTTGTGAATGTCCAGTGGGGATAGCCTTGGAATATTTCTTGTGTTTGATGCAGTTATCGTTCATTTGGAGCACAGTCCTCTGACTCTGTTCAGGCGAGGGCTAAAGTGACATACAGTCTAGTAGGGGCACTTCAGGCAAAAAAATAGAGGCTATATTGTAGGTCATGATGCTTTTGAAGGGACCTCTGATGGCCGCGATGCAACAAATTTTTTACTTGAATCAGAGCAACTTCACACAACACTGCTTAGAGAAGAACCATATGTCTTTACCAATACTGGGGATTTGCAGAATTCTACCTTTCTGTTCTGGCTGATTCACCAGAGTGATTCAGCCCCTTTTTGCTGTGATCCTCTGGAGATGTGGGTTATTCTCCTGAGAGCAGGACTGTCCTCATAACCTAGGCTTAGAAGGAAAGGGCAATGTCTATTGAATCAGAATTTTAAAGCAGACACATTGTCTTAATTTCTGTAATATCCTTTACATGAGAGAATCATTTTAAGGTAAAACCATCAATGCATTTACTGCTGAGAGTCATACAAATGAAAATGAAAATTGTATATGCAACATATGGAAGGAATTACAAGTCTTTGCCTCATCTGTGTCTGCAGCCACGGTCTACATCCAGGAGACAGTGTAACAGTTTCAGGCCATGATATATGAAGGAGGATCCATGGAATTGTGAGTGCAGGGTCGATTTCCTACGGGTGAGAGATCTGTGGAAGTGTGAGGGCTCCTGGGGGCCCGGTGAGAGCAGATGCTGGGTGATGTTCACCAAAAACAGGTGTTTGTGCCATCGCCTGGCTTGAGGAATCTCCTGGAAAGTTTTAAGAGAAGGCGTCGATGTGCAACAAAATGACGGTTCTTCAGTGAAACACCTGTAATGCTAGTCATCAAAGCATTTTCGCAACATGATATTAGTGCAAAATTTATGCTTTTTTTGTGTCCTATAATGAAAACGTATATGTAGACGAGATTCCAGCACGTTCAGGTTAATGCCCGAAGCCTCCGGATTCAGCCCCTTTGCAGTGTACATACACCTAAAATTTATTTAAGCTTAATTTGAATAGAAATTATTAATTCACCCTTTATTCCTAGCGTGGTTAATTTATTTAAGTATAAAATACGAAATTGTACTTATTTAGTTAATTCATTCTCCAGATACTTGGATTCTCCTTCCCCTGCCTTCTCTGAGACATACAGCATGTCACTGGTTTGGCTGAAATTAGACCCAAGAACAATCTTGATGCTTTCAAATGCAGCACAAACTGATTTTTGATATTTGAAGTGCTATTTATTATTATTTATTTACTGTTAGGTGACCTTGAGTGCCTTGAAAGGTGCCCCTAATATACTTGTATGTTGCTATGAACAAAAGTGTCTTCAGGTAAATAATAAATGCATCCGTCTTCAAACCGTGAAGATTATCTTGGTCAGGGTTCTGGGGCAAATAAGTAAATGTAAATGATAGAGCAGAACATTACAAGATCACCATTCGGAAGGTACATCGTTTGGTCGAGACATGAAGAAAACCTGCTGTCCCGAGACAGGCGGTAAATCTATACCCTACGGTTCAAAGGGTCAGAAGGCTTAAGAGCGGATGCTTTGCGCATTACAAGCAGCTGGCGATGCTGCGTTGGACAAACAGCAGCAGGAGAATGGGATTTACAGAATCTGCAAAATAACATCCTCCTCTATAGAAACACCTTTCCTCTCCTGCATTCTGATCTGAGATCTGATCCACGTGTCACCGGGTCCAAGAACTTGGCTCCTGTGCCACAAGAAAACTGTCCATTTGTTGGCAAGATGTGTTATTTTCATCCTTATCATCAGGATATGGTCGCATGGAAGATATTTCTCCTGGTTTGTTTTCCTAATGTATTTATTTCCTCTGTTGTAAACAGTAGGAGGGCCCATCGCACGTGAAGCCATCAGGTGCGACTAGCAGCTGGAGATGCACTGCAGGGTCAAGTCATCTTCACCACAGGACATCTCGGTAAATGGTGAAGGAAGGAATACGTTTTTTGCTCCATGCTCTTGGTCTGTTCCCTGAAACTGAATTTTTGATCAATATTGGCTGAATTTCTAGAAAGGAAATTGTTTTACAGTTTTGTAAAAGTATAAAAGTATCTTATTGTACTAATTTTGTGGAGTGTAAGTCTGTTTCATGTATAAAAGCACTTTTAAATTAAATAAAACAAGCTCCCAAGATGCACTGCAGTGGTTAGCCCTGTCGCCTCACACCACTAGGACCTGGGTTCTAATCTTTGCCTAGATTCCATGCGTATTGAGTTTGCAATGTGCTTACCTGTGTTGTCATGGAGTTTCCTCCATGTACCCCTGGTTTCCCCCCACAGTCCAAAAACATGCTGAGGCTGATTGGAGTTGGCAAATTGCCTGTAAGTGTGCATGTGTGTGTGACTGGTGTGTGAGTGTACCCTGTGATGGGTTGGCGCCCCATCCTGGGTTGTTCCCTGCCTTGCTCCCATAGGCTCCGCACCCCCCGCAACCCTGTATAAGGTAAGCGGTTACAGAAAATTTATGGATGGAAACTCCCGAGGTGCGATATGTTAAATTTGTGTTTTTATTGCATTTTATGTTCCTGCGGGGAAGCTGCCTAGGGTACATGCTGCGCATCACCTGAATGGCACTAGTGAAGATCTCAGGGCAAGGAAGATCCAATCATTCCCAAATAGTCAAAGAAAGTAGCATTCCTTACAGCCTGAAGACAGCTGTAAAGCCAGAGAACAGCGTAACCTTTGATGTCAGTGATTCATGCTGGAAGACAATAGAGCACAACATTTATGTGCCATGTAAAGTTTTGGACATTTTCCTGGTCTTCATTTCTGTACCTTGATTGTCAGTCCATATGTACAGATTTTTAAATCAGTGTCCTTATAAAAGACATAAAACGTGCCGGTTTGAAGTATCAAAAATGCCAAGAGGTGTTCCAGGGTTATTTTTATACTTTTCATCATGAACTACAAGCTGTTCTCAGATCAGGCAGCTAAGTTTCCTTTGTCAAAGGGCGCTCCACTGCCTTTGAACAACAAAGATTAACAGAGGGGATTTAACTTTTTGAAATGTCAGGGTCAAAACCTGGAATTTTCCATTACAGAGCCTTAACTGAGACACAAATTAAAGAGATCTGAAAATAAGGAAAATTACTTAATATACTCCATACAATTAAAGGAGAAGGGAGGAACAGTTACAGGCAATCTGCATGTAAAACAAACCTCAGGAATTTATTGTGGAACAATTAAATGTGGAACAATTAAATGAAGCAGCAGACTGAAGTGCATTGACAGTGCGTTTAGGCCTGATTTGCCGGATAATCACTGGGAATCCAGGGCTGCCTTATGCCCTGATAAGTGTGGCAGCCAAGTTTATGTTGCTGCTTGAGACGAAGTGCATCTTTCCTTGCTGAGCTCCATTTGCCGGGATGCTAAGAGCAGGAGAGCTTGAAGGCGATGGCTGCTGTTTGGAGGACCACGTCATGAGGAGCAACGTAGAGGTGCGCTGTTAAAGTAGCTGCCTTGCGGTGATTATAGAAGGCGCGTTCCCAGTGCACTCGCCCGAACTTCAGGAAGACCACTGGGACTGAATTCCACATAGATGTTCACCACTGATATTTTTAATTGTGCTTGGAATATTAATAACACTGGATGGGCAGAATGGTGGGTCAGGGGGGCGGCATCCTGCCTCACTCTTCCAGGGCTGTGGCTTTGACTCCCTGTGTCTGTCTGTGGTCTTCATGCACTCCCATGTAATATGGATCTCCTTCATTTTCTCCTCTGAGCCCAAAGACTTGGATTTGTTAGAATTTAGACTTAATTCCAGCATAATTTCATGGTGTTTGTGCCCTGTGACAAAGGAGCATTCCATACAGAGCTCCCACCCTGTCCCCCGTGTTACCTAGGCCCCAGGCACCTAAATGACCCTCTACTGGGCACATGGATATAGGATGGGTAAATAATAGGTAATAGATATGACATGTGATTAAATGCCACATGTCACATGTCCGTCCAGAGCTGTGGGTTCAGCTCCTGGATCTGGCCCTGAATGGAGTTTGCATGATCTTCTAGGGTTCAGATTGATTTCTTCCCACAGATGTCTGGTCTGGGTTGGTCGGTTTCTCTAAAGCGCTTGAGTTTGTCTCATTTGCTTCCTGAGTTTCTCAAATGCTCCAACGTCACCACAAATAAGGTTCCATGATGATTGATGTTACATAGATGTTTCATGAAGATGGACGTTACATAGACATTACATGACAATAGATGTTACATAGATATTACATTAAGACATGTTACATAGGCGTCACATGAAGATGGATAAAACATAAACATTACATGAAGATGGACGTTACATAGACATTACACGATGTAACATGAAAATAGATGTTACATGAAGATAGATGTTACACACGTAACATGAAAATAGATGTTACACAGATGTTACATAAAGATAAATGTTACACAGATATAACATGACAATAGATGTTACATGAAGATAGATGTTACACAGATATAACATGACAATAGATGTTACATGAAGATAGATGTTACACAGATGTTACATGAAGATAAATATTACACAGATGTAACATGACAATAGATGTTACATGAAGATAGATGTTACATAGATGTTACATGAGTGAGAAGATCACTATCTGGAGTTGCATGGGGGCCTGGAGCCTATCCCAGGCAGTATAGGGCACAAGACAAAAAGTACAACCTTGCAGACCATCAAAGGGTACATGCAGTCATACAAGAGAGGATATTTACAAATATCTAACGTCATGTCTGTGGACTGCCTGAGGGAACCTTCATAACACAGGGAGAACATACAAACATCACACAGGAACCAAGGGCAGGATTCACACTTCCAGCCTATAAGTATTAATGGCCATTGCTACCCTCTCACCCAGTATGCCACCTGCTTCCACTGGCAGGAATCACTTTATTAAGCAAATAACATCCCTAAATGAGACTGACACCAAAGCAAACATCCAATGTCTCATCAAAACCAGTGCTAGAAACCACTGATCTGTGAAATGCCACATCCTACATGGATACATTGCCTTTTGTTTGCAGATTTATATTCAGCTTCTTTACCCGAATGCTTCCCAAACTATGATGAGTAATGTCAAAAACAGGGGATCCCCAAAGGATTCTTGGCCGGGAACCGAATGTGTGCATTGAAGGTCCTTCTTAACAATGTATGACTTGCTGGAATCCATCCTCAAATTCCGCTTGTTTTGTTTTCTAGCTGAGGAGCATTAAAGTGATGGATTTGTTTACATAACATCCTTGGAAAGTCCGTCTTGGCCTGGCACCTGCTACCTGGTCCTTGACATTCCTTCAAGCCCCACCAGATAGGAAGCGTCACTTGGAAAATATGCTGTTGCCTGAGGTCCCTCAAGGCTGCCTAACGTCCGTTGGAGGAAATGGCCTGGAATGTCCTCCAGGTCGTCGTTTCCTCATCCATCCCAACGGCTAAATCTGCAGGCATTGTTTAAATACTTATGAAGTTAATTGCAGACATGACCCTAACCCTAACACCTGTAGACTTAATGTGCTCCGCTGATGTTTAATTGAAAGATTTCCCCTTTTCCTGGCATAGTCGGTCCCAGCAAATAACTAGACGATGACAGATAGTATCTCTTTATATTATAACAGTGTTTGTGTGTATGCCAGCTGAGCTCGAGCCCATTCCTGCCCTAATTGTCTAAGCATGAATGGCTGGGATATTTATTGGCATTTAATGGGTAGGTGCACTGCTGTTATAGAGCTGTAGGACGTTGGTGAGCTACTCTGGGGGGTACAGAGCTACTGCACTGGCAGGACAAGCAGTGATAAAAAATCCAGGCCGATCAGATGTCCCCTTGTGGAACGCAGCACTTATGTGCACGTGAGGAACCACACAGATGCCACTGGCCTTCAGGGGCGTGCTGGCCAGCTCTGCGTTTGACACTGAACACCTGATTGGCGCTACATTCAAGTTCATACTGCAGGTTGGAAATCCCATAGAGCAAAGAAGAAATGTGTTGTGTGATTAAATACATTACTTGCAGTTTTACCTGCACCTGGGGGTGGGGGGTTCTGTGATAGAGTGATTCAAAGGTACATTTAAAGATTCTAGGTTCTGGTCCTGGTGCTTCTGGAAGCCTCATCTGATCTCATTTCATCTGATCTCATCTCATATCATCTCACCTCATCTCGTAACATGCAGATTTTGCAGGATGAATTCAGCAGAAAGGTTCTGGTACATAAATAACACACTTTATTACCTGCCATGTTGCATAACATTACATCCACACTGTGATTCTGCTCACTTTACTTCTTGTCCTCTTCTGAACTCGTCCTTAAAGCATAACGTGGGTCACAACACCATGACTGTCCTGTTGGCCAAACAACTGCTACCTTATCTTTACCAGAAAGGAGAGTGTTAAACCCTGCAAAGCAAAGGTAAAGGGGGTGATGACAGGGTAGACCTACAGCTGGAAAATACCCCTTATGACCCTCCTCCACCCAGCTACCCCCAATCCACTGTTTAGACTTCAGTGCTAGGTACAGGCCTCTTGCATACCTCAAGCAAGAATGCTCTGGGCTGACCTGCCTAAAAATGTTTGCCGTAGGGGTTGCTGTTGCATATACGTGTCACTATTGGCAGCTTTTACGTTAGGATGACCAGTGAACGGTGACCAAGCAGTGACGAATCCTGCTGAACGTGACGTAGCGTTTCACAGACGAGATATTTTTCTTAATGTAGCACAGAATTCCAAATGGTGATGTTTATAACATTGTTTTTCCTAATTAACATCCCTTACCTGGGGGTAATCATCTGGAAATTGACTATATGGCTGTAGGTCCAGTCAGCTGTTTCTTCAGAAAACTCATTGACCCTTAATTGAGCACACCACACATTCAGTGTTTATTTGCACTGGGGTCTGCGTGCGTTATGCTAACCTACTGTAACATTTAAGATCTCGATGCAAAAACCCAACGCAAACCAGTACAGAAATGCCACGCCAATAGCCTAAAACAATTCAGTCGGCACTTTATTTTATTATCACAATGTGTGCATCGACAGGAGCCTGGTTTTGTACAGCCTGCCAGTTGTTAACCAGTTGCATTGTATGTAACATGTGGAGCGTGCAGACAGCACGTGCATGATTGTGAGTCAAGGGTAATGGCAACTCTTATATCTCCTGAAATGTTTGATGAGGGCTAAATGAAATGTGATCGCCCGGGAATGAGGGACGCCAGGGAGATAGTAGTCTAAAAATATCAGGCAGGAAAGGAGAGCTTTGCAAGTGGTAGCTGACGGCCTGTTTGATACATCGCTGTGTCTGTCTGTGCACCTCTGTGGGCATGTGGACGAGTCATTATTTTCTTCCGTAAAAGTACTGAATCCCATTTGACTGCTGAACACTGTGAAATCTGCTTTCCTCCTGCATGACTGGATGACCTTTTTCATTGCACTAATCTGAATCGACAAAGACTGTTATCTGTTTCAATCCAGAAAATATGATGTACAAACTCAGTTGTAAACATTGAAATGTAAAAGACAAATCTTTTGATGTCTTTTTTCCATATTTTTATTCTTCCCACATTTTTTTTACACCTCTGATTCCATCCACCTGTGACACCAGTGGGAAGTGTATAAAATCTGCCCTGGTCTGAACCGACAAAGACAACACTTTGGAAAAGCGCAGGCAGATTCAGCAAGGAGTGTGATTAGTTGAGGTCACAGCCACACAGTGTGTCCATACTCTGGGGGGTTTCTGTTCTGTGATCTCCAGTAGCTGGACTTAGGGACCTCACATAGAATAGAGGCAGGCCACTGGAGGCAGGACTGAGGCCCAGTCGGCCCGGTTTGTGTGGAGGCTGTGACAGGTCGCTGGCGGTCCTGGCAGGAACCCTGAGCAGTATCATATGGAAAACGAAAAGCTTTCCTGCTTACTTCACGTATCTCCTCTGTCAGCTGCCCTTTCAGTAAAAGTTCAGGACACTCGTTCTCAGAGGTGCTAATGGTCTCCCATTGACCAGAAGCCATGTTTTGTACCTTTAACTCCTATTAAACTCTATAGACCTTCATAGACCTTCGGGCAGACTTCATTTATTTATTTCAATAACTTAATTTGAGGCATGTAGTTTAAGCAGTATTGCAGGCTTTGGTGGAGCAGCATAATGAAGATACATTAAAGTTTCAAACAAAACATTCACCCCTCATTAGGTCTTGAGTCCTGGCAGCCAGAAGATCTGTGTTGCATTATATCTGATGCTCGGCTTTGTTTGGATGGCTGCCTGCTGACGGTAGCTGGGGACTGCGGTGGAATTCCTGCGTGAGGAGTGACATCCTATGAAAACGCTTCAACGGCTAATTAATGTTCCCGGATAATAGCCATCCGCTGACATGACACACATAGCAGAACATGTGGGACAGGATGGTGGGGGGCACCGTGCATCCAATCGACCACGAGTGGGGAAACACGACCAAGAGATAGGAAATGATGCTGTTTAGGCCAGACGTGTGTCCCCCTGTCCCCAGAGGCAATGCACAATTCAATCTTCCTTTCCTCCGGAGGGCTTCCTGTTTATTGCCTTGTTAGGGACATTTTTCTGTCCTCTCACCCCGCTTCCTAAATTCAGGATCTGCCAGCAGCCCCTTGGATATCCGTGTTCCGCCCTGGGTGCTGGGCATCATTTAAACGACGGGCGGCCTGAACGTCAGGAAGTTTGGGTTGCATTGTTGTCATGCGGCCTCGTCTCATCCGTTTTGCTATTTTGGCCTCTCTGTCAGCCGCCTGCACTTCGATGTGCCCGGAGCTGGGCGACAGCCTCAATTTCCACCCCCGGCCGCAATTTACAGCACAGAGCTGCCGTTTCGGTGCTTTAATAGCAACACAGGGTCTTTATCTCCTTGACCCAACACTGACTTAGGCAACACAGATTTTAAACAGAAAAATAGCATTTTCATTTAGGTGGCACGTATGTACGGCCTGCAGTTGTTTTGGTAAGTCCTTCCTTATTCCTGAATCAGAGCAACTTGAAACGTGAATCAATTGTAGTATGTTGGACCCAGTGGCACAGGGCCATCGGAGGGATATGGATACCTGGACAGATTCAGGGGGCCCAGCACTTTACAGGGGCCCTTGAACATGTAAAATTATATATTGTAAGGGGGGCAGAGCGTCCCAGAATGCCTAGCTACTCCTTTTATGGGCACTGGCAAGAGGTTTGGACCCCATGAAAGCATATCATACTGGGCTCCCAACCCAGACCGATCCGACCATGTTCCAAATTTTTCAGGGCCTCTGTCATTCAGGGGCCCTTGAAATCGTCCTTACTGCCCCCCCCCCCCCCCCGCCCCCCCAGGGGTAAAAACCAGGAGAAACAACCTCAACCACTGCCCGC
>JAAGVU020000038.1:6500094-6513326 GCA_011763525.2 Mormyrus iriodes | reverse complement strand
AGCCCATCCTCCAGGGGCCGGCAGAGGAAGTCCTAACCCTAACCAGACTCAAAGGGGGAGCCCATCCTCCAGGGGCCAGCAGAGGAAGCCTTAACCCTAACCAGACCAATAGGGGGAGCCCATCCTCCAGGGGCCGGCGGAGGAAACCAAATGAACAGGATGACAAAAGTCCAAATTCACACTGTCCAAATTTTAATAGTTGAGTCTCATTGCTGGGGCCAGGCAGGTGCTTGTGCAGCTTCTGAGAGCGCACTCTGGAGATGGGGAGTGGTTTGTGTATTGAGACAAACCTCAGTCTAATTTCTGAGTCTCCCTGACAAATTCTGCGGCACTCTGCCTAAAACTAAGATATACGACAAAGCTGGGCCATGTCTCACTTCTGAAAGTAGTCTGATGAAAAGAGTTCTCACAGTTCACTCCCATAAACACGACCACAGCAGCCCTGTGCCTGCAGGGAATCGACATGGGTGCGCTCCGCAGCCAAAGCTGCCCCACTCCCATGCTACAGAAATCTGAGACTGAAAAAGGACCATTTTAAAAGCATTTGCTAATAAATAATGAACAAGGTAGCGATGGTGTTTTGGGACAGAAAGTAGACTCCAATGAGCGTCCTTTCCCCCCTAATTAGGTATTCAGTGGGGAATTATTCTTTTGTGCTAAGCACATTTTTTGTTGCGCTCGCCTGAGGAAAAATGCCATTAGTTCAATGGAAAAGCTTTGATATTTCTTCCCTCCAACAATTTTGTTGTTAGGAAGAATTTTAATAAATCACTGTCAAGTTTCACTGGAAGACAAATGTTAGCAGCAGCAGGAAGTCAGACAGTGCTTTAGGGAGGGGTGAGAATGTTCCCGTGCAGTGGAGCGCAGTGGGGCAGCCACTGAACCCCAGCACAGGACCATTAAGGAGAATTGTAACACCACAAAGCTCTACTTCCTGGGAAACTAAAGGTGGCGGTGTGACAGAGATATTGTCTATGGGGAAATACCTGTGAGAGAAATATGACAGCTCCTCTACCATGAGAGTGATACTATAATGAAATCCCATTCCCTTGAGCAGCGTTCTCACGGAGCAGCACGGCGAGTTCCTCCACCTTCGTGGCCAAGGAGTACCCAGGATCAGCATTATATCTTGCAGTATGTCCAGTTAAAGCTTGGAAACTATGACAGTTCTGTTCGGTGTCTCCTAGGAAGAACTTGTACGATATAGAGTGGACGTTGTCAAAGACCATATGGTCAAAGTATGTGCAGATTTTACTGTTAGTTCTGTTTGTGGCCTAAAAACTGAGGGGTTAGTGACCAAAGCATAGAGCACAATTACTGCAGATGCGATTGTCAACGTCTCCCAGCAACCTGATCTCACCATCTCTAACTTCACATGGGCGTTATAATCCATTATAATACCTCCAATAAAGCTCTCATCTATAATGCACTATAGATGCCTTCATAATGCAGTATAATAGTCGGTATAAGAATTAAGCATACTTTGTATTACATTATTAAGGTATCTATAGTGAATTATAGATAAGAGCTTCATAAGGCATTCATAATGCGTAATAAACATGGTTATAATGTGTTATGGCTTTTTTAATAAACATTTATAGCCGTGTGTATAATGCTTTATGAAAAAAAATGAATGTGTTATGAATGTTTTCATAGACTCTTATAGACATGACATGCATGGAAAAGTGTTACCAAATCTTGCAACAGTATCTTAGCAACAGAATTACCATCTGCCTAAAGACACAGGGATGCCTTAACAAAGACAAAAAAACAACAAAACACTATCACTAAAATGCATTAAAATAATTAAGAGTCAGCATCTGAATAAAGTTGGTCTTTGCAGACATCTAAAGATGGCAAAAATCACCCTCTAAGCAGAGACCGTGCTGCCCAAGCAGCCTTCACAGCCTTGTGTATTTTGTTTTATTGGCAAATATGCCGTTTTCATAAGTTTTCGCACATTTCCCCTTGGGCTGCGTGGGAAATGCCACGCGCCACATGAACAAGGCAAGGAAGAAGGTTCCACAAAACAGCCATTGTGTAAATGCCACAGGATAAGGCTGCAGTCAAACATAGATCCTGCAGACACCCACAGATCCCACTCATATTGCTCGGCCGCAACTCAACAAGCACCTACATCAGAGACTGGCAGGAAAGCGTCACAGTCACGAGGAAAGAGGGCCTATGTTCACATCTCTTAGGTCTGACTTGAAGCTGAGAGAATATTTAGTTTATAAATAGCTGCACTAGATGAAGATAAATGTTGGGTGACAGGTTTTGAATTGCCAACTGCACTTGGTGGCCCTGAGGTGCACTCTCCCAGGGTGTACCCTAGGGGGCAATGTCTAGTCCAATGGTACTGATCACCTAATTTATATCCTCTCTCATCAGTCTGTCCCCTTCTCTGTCTGGCTCTAGCACCACCTACTCGTCCACTGCCTCTCCTACACCCTGTCACTGCTATAACTGCCATCTGTAACATCATTCATGTACAGCAGCTGCTTATGCTAGCAGACAGCCATGGATGTACATCTTCTGCCCGGAGCCTGCTCCCTACACAAGGCCTTTTTACCTGCGACCAATCCCAGGCTACAGTCCACCCAGGAGAGCACAGTCTGCCCTCTACTTTGCTTTGTCATGCCTGAGTATCTAGAAAAAAACAACCTGAGTCATTTTAAGTACACAACATGATCTTCCCTGCACCTTTCTGTGAATCTTGCCCCAGCTGACTGTACGGGGAATGCGAGATGAGATGTTCTCCCTTGCTGCTTTGCACTCAGCAGTGTTTACAGGTTCAGCCCCTGCACATTCCTCTTCATGGTGGCAAATGCTCCCTTCACAACTGTTAGATGCAACAATGGAATCATATCTGTAAGGGTAGGCACATGGCTTGAGAGCACAACCCACATTTACTTCTTAAAAGCTGTGGATCCGTTTTTTGCGGGGGGGGGGGGGGGCAGGACCCCCAGTGGGGACGAGGGCGGAGTTAAGATCACACCTCCCTTTTGACTGAGACCTGACCCATACGGCAGTCAGCACAGCTCCTGCCACGGTCTCTTCTCCTCACCTCTGTCCTTTCTATCTTCAGTGTCTACTTTCACCCAGTTACCATTTTCACCTTATTCTCCTCTTCTCTAGCTTCTGTAGATGTCTGCATTCTTTTCCCAGCTTCATTTTGCTTCATCATGTTGCAAAACCCTTCTGCTCACCGTTACTCCCTTTCGGTCTTAGCGCTGCCCTCGAACTGCCTCACCTGTTCCAGTAAAAAAGCCTCTTCTGGGCGTCCTTCTCTGTACACACAACCCCTGCTGTTCACATAACCTACTTACCATTCCTGTCTGCTGGCCCTTCACCTCAGTTCACATAGGCCTATATAAAACACAAACACATCCCCTTTGGAGGCGGAAAGCCATTTCAAACCCATTCTATCTTCCTGGACTACCAGACACCCAGAACACCACTTGCTCTTGGAAAGATCAGAACATAGAGAAGGTGAACCACAATCCTCTGTTCTAGGGGGAATTTTGGAGCAGACATTCCCTGACCATAGCTTAGCAGATCCTGGGAAGTCTCTTAGTGACTCTGATCCTGTTTGTGACTTCAGGAAGAATTTCAAAAACAACCCTCATAGGCATGCAAAGTTAATCGAAGAATACCGTGGGCAATTGCAGGTCACATGATACTTCAGGCAGGAAAGGGAACGTGAACAGAGATTCCCAGCCAGATGATAACATGTGGTCTATCACCATGAAAATAACCTGCTCCTGTAGCACTCTGCCTTACCGCCCAGCTTGTGCAGACGTACTTTGTCAGAAATCCTACGGGGTCAGTACCTGTTGGCTGAGTACAGACTCCCTGGGTCCTTCTAGCACTTCTTATTGATGCCTCTGAAGCTGGCACCCTGACAGTTCTAACAAACGTTGATAAGCTATAATTAGCGTTGGTACTTGCTGCTACAGTATGCTGATTCCAGAAACTTCTGAGGGGCCTTCTTTTATAGACAGCTTGGAATGTTAGTGTTGGTTACGGAAAACCGATCTGGACTTAAACCATGCTAAGAGGCAGTTACAGATTACTGATTATGAAAGCTAAGAGAAGGACGGCGATTGTGGAAAAATGGCCTTTCTAGCATGGACTGAAGGGCAGAGCTAGAGGGTGTAAATGTGTGGTAAATATGTTCTGGTTCCAGTATAACAGTAGAATAATCTGCTTACTGGAGACTTCCAGCTGGTCGAGGCTCACAGAAACACACAACATGCATCAACAATGAATACGTTTACAGTGAGGACTACGTAGAAAAGGCCCACAGTTCCAGCAATGTTTACACCATACAAACAGAAACATCCACAAATTCCCGATGAAAGTCGGCGCTTTGTAATCATTCTCACCGTTTCAAAAAACCATCCGTAGGAGTAAAGAACGAAAACACCCCAAAAAAGTTTTACTGCCCTAAATCTTTTGTGCCACACCCAAACGTTCAACAGTTTCAAGTTCAATACATAACAATATAATCAAATTAGATCTGACGATCCTTAATTTATTCATTTTGCTCAAAGGATTCATTTTTTATTATTATTTTGATCTTAGTAATGCTATGTTTGTGAAGTCTAATATAAGATTTGAATTCTTCAGGTCACCTCAATTTTCTTCTCAAAAACAAGCATTTTTCTGAAATTTTGGACTGACTGGCTTGTGACGAAATATTAAACATATTTTCCCTGCTGTTTAAGAACTATATTGAGTATTTTACTCTAAATTGTACTAAAATAGCACACTGTGAGGATTCCTTCTGAGGTCAAACGTCTTCCTGTTTCAATTTCCATGGTAAAGAAATCATGCCCGCAAACTCTCTGCGATCACAAACCACTCTGATTTTATTTCATGTCCTTTACACTACCCATAATCCCTCAGTAACCACAGCCCATCTAAATCACACATACAGCTTCCCGGGCATTTAACACACAATTAAAAATGTTAACACAAGTTTGTTTAATGACCACACTGATCCTTCATTTAAAAAATAAGCGAAGAAAAGGGAATTACTGTTTACACAGTCACAGTGTTATTACAAAGCAAAGTTACTGATCATAATCTGTCAGTGATACCTGTATATAGAATATCAGAGCACACATCACACACATCCATCTGCTTTTAACCACTCAGCTGCCTTTCCTGTTTTAATAACCCAGCTCTGCATTTGGCTGGAAATAAATCCCAGCCATCGATCTTCTAAACACTCATCATGGTCAGGGGGCCTGGAGCCAGTCCCAGGCTGCACAGGGCACAAGGCCGGGGTGCACCCTGGATGGGATGCCAGTCTATCGCAGGGCACAAGGCCAGGGTGCACCCTGGATGGGATGCCAGTCTATCGCAGGGCACAAGGCCAGGGTGCACCCTGGATGGGATACCAGTCCATCGCAGGCACATAGATACACTACAGCCAATTTAGAGACAGCAATTAGCGTAACTGAATGTCATTAAACTGTGGGAAGAAACTCACAAGACGCAAGGAGGACATGTGAATTCCCCACACGCAGAGCGGAGTGTTAGGACTTAAATCCCCAAACTCTGCAGGTGTGAGGCAAACGTGAGCTAGTATGATATCATGCAAGCCTTCAGATAAATGATAACATTTTCAGATTCTGGTTGTCCCTGGATCAAAATCTCCTGAGCTAATTATATGTGCGAAGATAATCATCACCAGTGATACAATGCAGTTCCTTAAGTTTCTCATTTTTATAGTATTAATAATAATAATAATAATAATAATTTACACTCTTTAAACTACCTGCTTTAAAATCCATAGCTACAACCCATGGAAAATGCTTCTCTGACTCTTAATGAATTCACACATAACTGATCATAAATGCAAAGATCTCGCTGTGGTGATAAACAGTGCACCAGCCATCACAATGAACCTACTGCATCATTAAAAGCTTCGTCAGGGACTCTTTGGGGGGGGGCACATAAGGAGACCTTCCTCCTCGGAGTGAGTGATAATGTTTCGAGGATGGTGTGACGATATGCTTAGCTTGGCTATGAGTGAAATCACCTGCCAAGCAATAAAACAAGAGATCGTCCTTCCTGGGACTAGTGCCCCCCCCACCCCCCCCCCCCATTCCTAGTCCTGACCGAAGAAGTACCTGCATCTCTCAGGATCCCTGGGTTAGTCATGTAAGTTTGGCATAGTTAGGGTTATCATAACAACAGTTACCATCACCTGAAAGTCAGAGAAAGGAAAATATTATGCTAAATCTCATAATTGTATCCAGCGGAAAGAGCAGTGTACCCTTTACAAGCCCATTAACACCTGAAAAGACTCAATTATAGTCACAAAGTCTTTCAATGTCCACATTAAAACATGAACTTAATTTTGTGATACAGAATCACACATTAAAGTCATTTTTCATCAGAATAAACACATGACTTTTCTCAACCAAATCTCATACGGTACACTCTTAACTGCGGTCTCGCTAACTTCCTGCGCATTCACACATTAACTATGAATAAAACGATTATTTACAACAATACCTAAACCACGCTGCTGCTAAAGTGTGCTAAAGTCTTTCTCTCAGTGCTTTGTAATTATTAAACCATACAGTGACGCTTGCCTGACTTTCATTTTTTAACAAGAGATTGTATTAAACAAAAAAATATAAATAAAAACAAACAAACAAATAAATTATCTCCTTCCTCCAGTTCACACCTGGTCCAGGAATTAAAAAAATGCAGCCAGCTGGCAGTTTTCAGTGTGACTTTGAATGTTAATACAAATTGGTTAAATACTCCTACCACGTTCTGGTCCATGAGAAATACGTTTACTACTGGGGTACGAGACTATCAAATGCTTTTGTACAGCGTTCTGATCGAGCAGTTCTAATCTTTCCAACAGGAGTTTTTTTTTATTTTTTATCCCTTAAATTCATATATTCTATTTATTAATCCATCTCCACGAGTTCTTTTCTAGAAATTTCTTTGAGGTCTGTTTAGAGTAATAAAAGTAAAGCATTTTTATTATTTGCTCTATAAGTTTGATTAAATAGATTTTTATTTGATGCGCAAAGGAATCAGTAGCCTCTCTTTCCCTCAGGGCCATCAGCTTTCTACGTGAACCCTTCAGCTTCTGAATTCCATATAAGGAAGTATGTATAATGTCCATATAAGGAAGTATGTATAATGTCCATATAAGGGAGTATGTATAATGTCCATATAAGGAAGTATGTATAATGTCCATATAAGGAAGTATGCATAATGTTTTCAACAGTAATCACAAGGCTGCAAAGTAAATGTACTTGATCTCAGCACCTCTTTTCTCCCAGATTCATTACATCGCATCGGTGCCGTTCATTCTGCAGAAAAGGCTTCCTTCATTGTGATTAACATTGTGTTAAGCCCATCTGCTTCCAGAATGCCATTATCAATGACTTACATCTAATGAGCAATGAACTCCATCATGAATAATATGGATCCAAATCCTGAATCACTCCCAAACTCTCCTCCACCCATCTAATGCCACTGTCCTACAAACCACGACAACCCAATTTTGTGTAATAAACATAAGATGTCGGACAAAACTACACATGAAATAAACATCGCCATTCATCCATTACTGTACAATCCTAATAATCAGTGTACATCATTATCTGCACATCAGATAATCAGTGGCACAGAGATTCTGGGTTGGCGCCCTAACCTTAATGTATTTCCCTGGAAAAACAATGGCATGACAATGAATGGACTTTGGACACATACACTTCAACAATGACAATGCATGCCACCGAGCTGAATTTCGCTTCTCTGTACATTTTTACACAGTATTCTGAACATTCCCCCATTTGGGGAATCCATGTCTACATGTATATAAAAGCCAAACAATGACTTTTACAATATTTTTGACTCTGGTTTAGATCTCCTTAGTGACGAAATGTCACGTACGACGTAATACTCCAAACACGCGTAACGGCAGGCGCTCTGTCAGGAATGTTTGACATGTGCCCAGGATTAACATAGCGGGGCCTGTCTGTGGGAGGCCGAGCTCACATGCGATAGTGCAGCTTCGAGATAAGGCACGATTATCCACCTTCCACTGTCTGAACTGACGAGACCTACGGTTCATTACATACAGCCGGGACAGGCTTGGCGCCGCGGCCGCCTGCGATGCCAGCGAGAGCGGGGTGTGACGTGAGACCCCCCCTACACCTGTGCACCGTGGCCTCCCGTGCTTCTGTGAAGTAACTGAAAGGATTCTATCTGAGTGCAACGAGATACCTGTCTGAGTAAAGCGAAGAAAGCCGTGTGGAATGGGAGGGGTGCGATAAAGAAGCCATCATCTGATGGAAATAGTGAAAAATACTCGGGCTCAACAATTCCCAGCAAATGCTGTTACCATAAAAAAGTTCCTCGTGACAGGCAGGTTATAAACACCAGCTTCAATGACAAATATGAGACATGGACATTTCTATACTTTGTTGATGTTTTTTGCAGCTTTTAGGCTACAGCCTGTACCGCTGGCTGAGAACATTGATAAATCCACAGCACAGCTAACGCTCTCCCTCAAGGAATTACCCATCATTCCAGCTTTTCAGCCATTAATTCTCTGAATTGCATAGAGGCTGATAGAAAAGAAAACAAACAAGCTGGCAACTGATTGTGTTTTTTCTTTGTTCTGGAAGATCCCTAAGTGCCTGGGAGCGAGGCTGTGACAGCCACACCAAGAAGAGTTCTGATTCGTCCATCAGTTTTTTTAACGATTACTGAAATGCTGATGAAGAAGACAGTTAGCATTAGGGTGGGCCTCGGAAACAATGCACTCCAATCGTTTTGTGGGCAAAGAAACCCTCTGTCCTAATCCTTCTGCGTCCTCCGAGCAGATGCCCGATGTGCCTCAGGTCCCGCCAGACTGGAATGACGTTCAAACGACACTTTACATTCAACTCCCTTACAGTCAGTTCTGTAGCGCGATAGCTATATATTTCCTCAGAAATGCTAAACACTGCAAAATAAGTCCTTCTTTTTCATATAAGTTTTTTGTTAGTAATAATACTGCAAAGGGTTTCCCAGTCTGGCTTGGCTAGTGTACTCTCTCCTTTTCGAGGAAAGTATCTGTTAAGTCATCGGGAGATGCGAGGGGTGGAGCAGAACGCCTCTCCTTTGGTGGGGAGCCTTTCTCCTTCAGGGAGAGTCCCTTCTCCTTAGAACAGGAGACTCTGTCTTTTAGAGCAGAGCGCTTCTCCTTCGGTGGTGAGCCTTTCTCCTTGGAGTTGGAGTTGGTTTCTGTGGGGCCTGCGCTCTTGTTCTTAGGAGCAGGGCCGTTCTCCTTGGTGGTGGAGCCCTTCCCCTTAATGGGCAGGACTCTCTCCTTCAGTGAAGCCCTGCTCCATGTGGAGGAGGAGCCGCTGTATTCGGCATCATCAGAGCTCTGCTTCTGTAAGATGACTGGTGCTTTGGTTTTCTGCCAAGGGATAAATCAGAGTGCACTGAAAACCTGGCCAGTACAATATACTGAAATATAGAGGTATGTTTTGTTAATCCATAGAAATAAAACGTTTTATCTATTCTGGAAAAACACAACGTTTCCAATTTGTAATTCAGAAAATAATCTTTGTTGTTGGAGCAATAAAAAAAAATTCAACTTTGCAAACAAAAGTACTAAGATTAATTTAAGGTAATTTAGGTAAAGATACTGTGAAACTTCAAAATACCGAGCGATACCTGAAATTTTTCTAAGGCTCTACAAGGATCTTTTACGTTCAGTTTTTGAGCTTTTCAAATATGATTTCTCAAGCTATAAATGTATGGCAACAGTGCAAGAGGGATACAGGCAGGCAACTTCTAATACAGAAACAAAAAATGTTACCAATTATAAAACCTACAACCACCAAGATAACGTTGCTTTCTGTCAAGGCACGGCCCTGGCCCACTAAGCCCAACTGCAAGAGTGTTTCATTGGCTCACTGTAGTCTGTGGCTCCAGGCCGCCGGTCTTGCTGACGGGTGCCGGCTGGATGGCGGGCGGAGCCGACTTCTCCGGGATCAGCCCCCTTCTGTCCAGCACGCTGCCAAAAGGAGACACCGTCACTCAGCGCCACCGAGAGCAGCGTTACCGCCAGGAACGGGGAATCGAGAATAACGCAGGCGGCAGAGACGGCTATGACCAGTGCGGATATTCTCCTGCGAGGGAGCCACGGCTTACCTGGGTTGGACAGGGCCACAGAGGACCTCACAGCAGTTCTTCATGATGTTCTTGTGGCTGTATGGATTCTGCAAGCGATTTTTTCCCGACCAGGAGCCTTTGATCTGTGTAACAAAGACAGCAGCGGTTTCCGAGGAGCCTAGGTTCAGGCTGGGTTATAAAAAGGTGAAGCAGTCAGCTGTGGCCTCAGATAGGATATAATGAGTGTGTCCCAGGCAGCACGGAGGAAGGGCAACTCACAGCACAAAGACAAAACTCAAAAAAGCAACGCCCAGTGCTAACATTTAGTTCAAAATTAACTAGTTCGGACTAGTTCTTTTCAAGTCTGCTTCCTTTTAGAATGCATATGATCTTGAAAAGCTGATAAAAATATATTTGTATTTCTATTTTATAAAGAAATTAAATAGTTACTTGCATATACAGTCATTTATAACTGTCATACGGACTTAAATTCATTAGCTTTTCTTCTTTCTTATGGGAAATTTGTTGGAAACCAGCTGAAGGGGCATACATGGATGGCATACATGGTCCATGAGGACACCTTCCTTATGTGGACAGTACATCAAAGCCCAGTGTGCAGAGAGCGGCGATTCGGACCAGAAGGTCACGTGACGGATACTCACATCCTCATTGGTAGTCTGATTGAGGGAGATCAGGTACGTGTGGAAGCCTGTCAGTCCCACCACAGACCAGAGTGTGAAGAAACAGATGATCACCTCCAGCACAGTGACAGAAGGTTAAGAAAGATGCTGAGCAGCACCGCAGGAGCCAAGGCCCAGCACCTTCTCACATCTGAGGCACTGCGGTGCATTCATTCCATTGGCTCACAACAAAATCTCTTAGTAGCAAGTCATATCAGAGACCTCTATCTGTTGTCTGTCTATTGAGTGTTGCTGGCTGTAAAACAAATTGCCCCCCAGAGGATAACAATAAAGTTCGACTCAACTCAACCCATAAAGACCTGCATAACCTACAAATGATTCACAAAGCTTTATTAAAAAAGCAGCGTTTGTTAGGGAAAGATGGGCTATACAGCTACATTGTAGGGCCATTGAAAGACACAGGTGCTGACATTAGCATTTATGGATGTTTATGCGCGGACCCAAACCCTCCCTTTGTCCATGTCTGAATATGTCACACTCACACTCACACTCACGTCACCCGGTAGGCAGCAGCGAGGCTGAAATGGAAGCAGCGCGTCTCGCTTTCTATCAAAGCCATGAACACAGCAGTAAGACCCCCCTCCTGCATGAAACACCGTTCCTGAGCTGCGTACAGAGCAGCTGGTGCCGAAAGGATATGTTCCGGGGCTTTCCTTCAGGGTGCTCACAAATCCCGAGGTCACCGAGCCTGTGGGGGAATGCAGGCGAGAGCAGAGTGATATGGGGCCAGAGCACACTCTCACACTCTTTAGCACCCTTTAACGCACTAGGGAAAACATATCTACACACACACACACACACACACACAAAGATATATATACATACACACACATATTTATTATTCATGGATGTAGGTGGCACCTAGAGGAATGTGGTGTGTAACAAAGTGCTGATCAGACACACAGCCAGGGCTCAGTCTGGGTTCTACCTCCCTGCCTCCCCCCTCTTCCTTAGAGCGGTACAGCCCTTTGATTACACAGTCATTAGGCTTTACAGGCATACGCCCCCACAATGTTTGTTTTACGCAATTATTAATGCCCCAATTTCGTAGCCACCCAAATATAGGAAAATCTGCGCACACACACACACGTACACACACGCACACTCACACGCACACACACGCACACACACACACACATACACACACACACGTCTTCATATCTTTGTGGGGAACGTTCCTTCATTTCTATGGGAAAAACTCTAATCCCTACAATGACAACCCTAACCCTACCCAGCCCTAACCTAAACCATAAGTAACCAAAAGAAATACAAGATTTTTGGTATTTTTAGCTTTTTTGGTTGCAGTCACAGATTTTGGAGATGGCCATTTGGTCCCCACGATGTAATATATATACACACACACAGCACATACTCACTTCCCTAACTTACTACAAGCTCCCTGCTGTGCCCAGCTGATTTGCGACGATTAGTCTCAGGCATAGTATATGATCCCCAGGACTAAATTAAGATTGCAGGCCCAGAGCTAATTAACGGCTCTATAAACCAAGGACAGAACCCAAAGTGCAGGGCAGGCTTTCGTTCTGCATTTTATCTCTCTCTTTAGTGTTATTAACTCACCACCCACATCCCCTTTCAATGAGAGAGAAACCACATGACCTAGTCTCACACTAACATCATGGGAACCTTTAACAAGCTCTGGGTTAAACTCATACACTACAGGAAATTACTTGGAATATCCAGTTCCTTTCTGCCTCTTCATATTCCTGTCAGGGCTGGTCTCCCACTACTGCTCCCCTAACCTCAATTAAAGGGATTTTGACAATGTGCCCCAGATTGCCTCCTAGAGGGTCACTTACGCATCACCACGTGGACGATGTCAAAGGCGAAGATGTAGATGGTGAGCAGTGAGAGCGACAGCGTGAACAGGTAGAAGTAGCGGTAGTTCCTCTTGCCCACGCAGTTGCCCACCCAGGGGCAGTGATGGTCGAACCGCTCTGCGGGTGAGAGAAGGTGGGGGGGGGTCATCCCAAATGTCACAGAATGTAATTTGTGAATTTACCATATTACTATATTTCATCAAAGATGCGAAAACAATGGCTTTGGCCAGTGTGAAACGTCAGAAAAGTCCTGAGTCTACGTCCAGCAGGGCAGCCTTAGGAGGCCAGAAGCTGGCTGAATGCTCCCATGCAGGCACTCCTCTCCTGAATGCTGAGTCACGCTGCTGCTTTGGGTACTGACTGCGGACACCCTGAATGAAAAGCATTGTTCGTCCTGCCACCATGTGTGTGTGTGTGTGTGTGTGTTGGGGAGGTGGGAGTGTGTGTGTGTGTGCGTGTGTGTGTGTGTGTGTGAGCGGTGGGGAGGGCGCATGAAGTGCAGGCACGTGTGGAGGTGGAGTTTGCTGCGTGCTGCGTGGTC
>JAAGVU020000038.1:6487093-6500000 GCA_011763525.2 Mormyrus iriodes | reverse complement strand
GGAGGTGGGAGTGTGTGTGCGTGTGTGTGTTGGGGAGGTGGGAGTGTGTGTGTGTGTGTGTGCATGTGTGTGTTGGGGAGGTGGGAGTGTGTGTTGGGGAGGTGTGTGTGTGTGTGTGTGTGTGTGTTGGGGAGGTGGGTGTGTGTGGCCCCTGCGTCACAGATGAAGTCTGAGAAGCACAGACTGACTGCCACAGCCTCTGGACACACGGCAATCGCTCACTTCCTGCAAGGGCACCGCCAACCCCACCCCCCTAACCGCCAACCCCGCCCCCCAATCCACCTCGCAGGTGGGAAGAGGGGGAAGGACTCTCTGGGGGCCCCCAGGCCACAGCATCCCATGAGGTGGGGGTAGGGGGGACACTCTGGGCGCCCCTTGGCCACACTCACCCACGCAGTTGTCGCATATGCTGCAGTGTGAAGTACGGGGCGGCCGGAAGATCTTGCAGGTGTAGCAATACTTCAGCTTCACTATCTGGCTGTTGATCTGGACATTTTTGATGCGCGGAGGAGGGCGTTGTCCTGCCGGGACACTGCCATTGGCTGCTTCTGGAGGGGCGGGACACAGGAGGGGACACCGTCAGTCTGAGGTGGCACTGCCACACTGCAGCACATCCCAGTTAAAAAGCCGTGAAAATCCATAGCGGTTCTGGGCTCGTACTGAGCAAAACCGGGACACGCTTCCATGATAAGGAATGCGTAAAAATATCCAGCTTTAGAACACAATGCCTATATACTTCTCACGTTGTAAAAATACATATCAATCTGTTATTGGACTTTTTTGTGCTCTGATGGCTCGTTGTGCTTATATTTGTACTGAAAGACAGATTTGTGTTCAGAGGTTGGCTGGTTTTATAAATTAGCTCAAAGGCTGTTCCTTTACCCCATAGCCCTTAATATAGCAATGGAGAAATAAAGAAAAAAATGACTTCCTGCTGGTTTGAAAGCACAGGGCACAGCTGGCAGACACCATGTGACCTCATGTCCAACACCTTCAAAGTTAATGAGCCAATCGGCTGACAAGGGTGAACTTTTCTTTATACCAAAGTAGACGTCAGCATGAAGATTCAGGGCCCGGGGCAGGTGTGACAGGGAGCACTGCCGAACACCGATACATTTTTTAATTACACATGGTAACTACCTAACCCCTTGGGTGGCCTGGACTCATGTTCTGTCACCATAAACGATGGCGGGAAGATTTCCCGGCAAATTAGCATTCCCCCCGCACAGCAGCGCTGGCAATCAGCCGGAAAATGGCCACACCACAGCGACATCGTCACCAGAGCGAGATCACCGCAGGACGAGTCCCCCGTTTGACTGTAAGGTCACACTCTTGAATTTGAATTTTGTTAAAGCCTGTCCTTCTTATGTGGCTGTATAAAACCACTAAACGTTACACGAACAAACCAAGGAGTCCATAATGGCAGCTAAGATACAGTACTTCTCTTCAAAGAAGCATTGCCATCAAAATGATTTGAAATGTTTATATTCAGCCCTTTTCTATCCTTATTTCTTGCAGAAAGATAAATTTGTGTGAAAACACTGAGATCTTCAGTGGCATTAATCCCATTTAGCCCGTCGATCAAGACAGAGTGGACCCCCCCTCCCCCCACTGACACACAAATCACCACTCAGAAATTATTTCTGCTGGATTAAAAAAACATTGCTTGAGACATGATCAGAGCAAAGGTACAGCTGCCTGCCTACTGCCAAACTCATTAGGGCTGTTTCAGTAGTGGTGCCCAAGGTCAGAGTGAATTTGCACGTTCTCGCCGGCGCTTGCTGGGGGAGGTGAGGGCCGGGCAGGAGGCGAACACCTTGGGAAGCGTCTGCTGCTGGGGCCTTCCTGATTCATAGCGCTCCTTGGCTGACTCTCGTGGAGGGAGACTGCTGTGGTTTTATGCCTCAACTCCCATTACACAGGGCTGGCAAACCACCCATCTGAAAAACTCGGCCATACTTTTTCCTTTACCCAGGAAAGGCGACAAAGGAATTCATTAGAAAATTAAAATAACATACGAATGTTTTTACTGGGTCACTTTCACAGCAGATCAAGTTTTAAAATAAACTGTTTCCATCCAAACTTGTCATTTTCTCCCAATGATTTTTTTTAATTAATACACAAAAATAAATTATTTCTGTCTGCTCTGCATTCCTTTAGTCTTTCTCAGGGGAAAGGGGAATCTCTGTTTAGAACGGCATTATATAATAATACAGATTGACTTGGACATCAACCAGCAGGCAAGTCACTTCTCAAAAGCGATGAGTTAAAAATAACATAGACGTTGGGTCAGGCTGGAGCTCCTTCATAAACACCAGGAAGAAACAGAGACATGGGTCTACAGAAGAGATTCGTCTTCGGTGGGTAGTGACGCAGCGATGTGGTGCCGGTGACCGATGCCTTTGGGAGGGCCCGAGGACTCACCGATCTCCATCTCGATGAAGGTGGCCTCCTCTGGCAGGGCACGTGGCAGCACCCCGGGGTCACTGAAGCTGGTGCGCAGCAGCATGGCCACCACGAAGAGGAAGAGTACGGCCGCAAACATGGGGACGGCAGGAGACAGGTGGATGGCCAGGTACGGGCACCTGTCAGGGTCAAAAAACATCATTAAAAAAGTCACACACAAAAATGTAACTATAGTCACTGAAAACTAAGAATGGCTGTGGGCCGGCTGTAATATACATCCACTGCGATCTAAAAACGGGTACAGAAAAACGGGCAAGATTACGTGCATGCATCACAAAGAGTGGTGTTTGCTCAAATCCAACTAGTCTACTTTTTAATTAATATATTGTCTTGGATTATTATTATTATTACTAATATGTGCCACTGATCTATGTTCAAGCAAACTGCAGGATTGTGCCAAAGACAATGTCCAGTGGCCTTCGTGTGGCAATAATGTGCACCTTTCTGATATATAAACTGTAGTGTGTCTCAGACGCTCACATTTGACCGTGAGGAGCAGAAACCAACCGCCACTGTTTAAAGTCCTGAAAGCTGCCAAGTACTGTCACCAGCCATGCCTGCCTGCCGAAGGGACAGCCGACGCAGCGGCGGTTACTGGGGTAATAGGGCCTAAATGTGAGGCCCCGCCACATGAAGAGAGCAGGGGACACGGGCAGCCTCACGGTCTAAGAAGCCCTTTTGGAATCCAAGATCTCAAAACGATGCATTTTTATACAAGAAAATAATAAAACAGTCTATATATTGGTATAATATCTTTATTCAGCATTCGATTTAACCCAGAGTTACGCACAATAGAAAGCAGGGCCAGCCAGACCGTGGAGGAGCTGAGGGCTAAGGGCCTCGTTCAGGGCCCAACGGCGAAATCGCTCGGCCAGCCCTGGGACCCGGACCAGCGACTTTCCCGTCAGAGGTACGGCATCCGAACCCGCTGAGCCGCACAGCACCCCCTACACCACGCCACGGAGGGCTGACTCACTTACCGATATATATAGACCTGTGCACAATGCCAGCTTTCGGTGCATGTCAGTATCCATCCCCGTTACACATGGGGTAAAATAAACTCCAACTGCCCTTTTATTGATAATAAATTGGTAAAATGTTATTTATTACACCAATATATAACAACAACAACAACAACAATAATAATAATAATAATAATAATAATAATAAATTATTATTATTAGATATTGATATGATTAGATATAACACACATAATAACACACAGTAGGATAACATTCAGATTATTATTATTTATTATTACTATCAGAAATTATTATTAGTGCTATTATTATTATTATTGTTATTGTTGCTATTATTATTATTATTGTTGTTGTTGCTATTATTATTATTATTGTTATTGTTGCTATTATTATTATTATTGTTATTGTTGCTATTATTATTATTATTATTGTTGTTGTTGTCATTGTTGTTATTATTGTTGTTATTATTATTATTATTATTATTATTATTGTTGTTGTTGTTGTTGTTGTTGTTGTTGTTAGGCTCACTTCAGCCATTACAGTTCTTTGACTGCTTGGGCCAGTCAGCCAAACATATTCGTTCTTGGCTCCTGAATATCGACTACCAGCAAGCATGTCTTCAAAATAAAATAAAATACAATGAAATATCCGTGGATTATCCCCATCGGTGCACTTTCTCAGGGGAGCAAATTGCTTGTCCAGTATTGGTCAAATTGAGAAGGCACATCGTGTGTTTAAAATGCCAGGTTATATACTATTAGTGTGGAAGACTTTAATAAAAAAGACAGTCTATAAAAGACTGCCAGTGCTGTTATTTGTGCCTGAGCCTTTTCCTGTATCATTACTGACATGTTTATCTATAGCATGCATGAAATGCGCAGTAACTCCAGCACAAACTCTCTCAAATTTCGGCATTCTGACCCCAATTAACTTCAAATGCTCCGAGGTCCCCAAATTCAATATATACGCTTTCTAACCTGTCAAGTACACTGCAACTGTAAGTGTGTATAATTAAACCAGTTCCATCAGCATCGTGTTCTGTGCCGCTGTGAAGCTGAGGAGGAGCCGTTTCATAAACCCTGCGGCTGGAAACTGCACTGATCTTTTAACGTCACAGGAACTCGCTCCAATATAAATGATATTTTCAGTGTGTTCAGTCTCTTAACTAATAATCTACAGTAATGAACCCCCGATGTGAAATGCCTGGGAGCCCTTATTCAAATCCTTTGTAAATTTGCCAGATCTGATAACACCACAAAGACCATTTGCTTTATTTGTGCTGTATCACAAAAACCCAACAAAGAATTTTGCATCGTGCAAGAAAACCAGAAATCAACAGTTTAAAAACAAAATATGCTAAACAACAAGTAAAAGGACGTATGCATATATAACTGAAATACTACTGACTGTTAGCATTTTGTTTTGGATCTTTTATTAACAGTCTTTCATCACAGGAACGTGACTAACTCGATAACACCACTCGCAGAGTGCCGATTCTCTCAGTCCTTTCCTGGGGAACTAATGTCTATGCTGATTTTCAGGCTTTCAAATTAACACGGTTTAATTGGACTCTAACAAAATTAGAATCTATATGCACAAGTACTGATCTGCTTAAAGCAAACTTCCCTGTGAGGAGCACCATATCATTTTCCAAACTACTTCAATGATTGTTCTAATAAAAGAAGCGGTTTCATAATAACTTGGCCATGTTATTTTGTAGACTGCAGACAACACTGATGTCTTCGTCTAATTAGCAAAATATCTATTTTTCCCTGATTTAAATGTTCACCATCTATGAACTATTATATAATTATGCAGCCAAAATGCAAATTATTAGGGCCAGTAGTCAAAGAATGTACATGTTTACGCACACAGTCCTAACGCGATGCTAAAAATATCACAAATGTGAACTAAATAAATTCCAACAGATTTAACTTGAACAACAATTCAATCGTAAGAAAACAATCTTAATAATCAAAGGAACGGCCTTTCGGTCTTTAGAGCTCCCTGAGCTGAAATGGTCTATAAGTTGGTTCCTCCAAGTATCCATCAATTGTCCGTAGAAGAGGGAACTGGACCAGCTGTGAGAATCCAGTACAAATGCAGGGAGAATTGCAGAGGAAATCAAACCATAAACAGGCATACAGTCATGATCTCTCACTCCTCAAACCCTCTCAGCAGGAACAGCACACACCACAGAGGACGGTGAGCACCTCAGATACTCTGACCCAGTCGCCTGGCCATGATGATTTGGCCCTTGCCAAAATCACTCAGACCATTATCCTGCCCATTTCTTCTGCATTTAACACGTTGACTATGTTACCTTACCATCTAATATATCCCAAAGCTTGGCACGCAACATTTTTACTGTTCTTAAGAGATAGTAAACATTATTCATTACTCACGTCACGTGACGGTGGTCATAGTGTTTTGTCGATTGGATATGACTTGATCGGGCACACACAAACACACGCACAGCTCGTCTGAAATACTTCTTAAAGTATAACTTAGAAAATCGTTGAAAAAAAATCATTTCCAATTCAGAGGGGTGGCTCTGAGGCTAGGGACCTGTGCTGGCAATCGGAAGGTTGCTGGTTTGAATCCCGTGCATGCGGGGAGTGATCCTACTCCATTGGGCTCATGAGCAAGGCCCCTAACCTGCAATTGCTTCATCCTGGGTATGATGTTCATGGTGTGGTGGGTGCAGCAATGCGCTGTATCCTAACTGCCGATCCACAAACAGGAAAATCCAAGCACCATTAAAAACGTTTCACACAACAGTAAAATTTCCACACTTTGTATAAACAAAAGCGGCTAACATCTGTTGTGCTTCCACTGGCTGCATTTCAGTTCAGCACTCTCTGCTGGCTGCCATTTAGCATCTCCTGTCACCGATCGGGACAGGAAAGGCGAATACCCCCCCGATCTAACATAACACCAGGCAAGCGACACACTGCAGACTAACTGAAGGCCACACACACATTATTACACGGCCTTTAAGGGGTCCAGATTGGAAAAAGAACATATCAGCAAGAATTGTATGAGTTACAGAAACTGTCCTGATAAGTGTCTCTGGCCCATGAAGACGCAACAAACAGCTAACAACCTTAAGAACCAACAATCACTTCAGTCAATTTTATAAAACAGACAGATGTGATCACAGACATCTATCCAATATGTGGTCTGAGCTGCATGTTTAAATTCTCTGCTTCATGCCATGAAACGTCAAAAGACTCGCCACGATGCTAATATCCAATCCGAAAGTTCATTATGATCGATAAAACTGGGTGGCTGTGAAAAGCAGTCGGTTCTTTGTGCAGCTCAGCAAGGCGCCGTTTCAGGCCACAGCCGCTGTGGCCGCAGAATGGAACATGAGGTGCAATGTTAAAAATAACAGCACGTATACGGCAATGTAATGCTAATAAAAATATATGTAAGCATAATGTAAAACACGTGACGTGAAATGTGTGTTCTTGTAAAAACAGTGTGTGTCAAGGTCTAGGATATCTCAGACGATAAGGTAACATTCAGGACTTGCAGTCGATGTGTTATATGCAGAAATAAACAGCAGAGATAAAGATCCAAGTGACCTTGATAAGGGCCCAGTTGTTATGGCCAGACGACTGGGTGAGAGCATCTCCGAAACGGCAAGGCCTGTGGGGTGCTCACGGTCAGCCACGATACCTGTCGGGAAGCAATCTGAGGAGGGAAAATCCATGTTGGGTGGCCATGACTCGTCAGTGTGGGATGTGAACGACGGCTAGCCATGACTCGTCAGTGTGGGATGTGAACGACGGCTAGCCATGACTCGTCAGTGTGGGATGTGAACGATGGCTATCACATCTAGTACAAACGTAGGCGTGGATCAGACGTCCGGCGATGCTCGACATGCACTTGGCCATCCATACGATGCAACAGGAAGCGCGATTCCACAAAGCAGGCGATGACGTCCACTGCCTTCCTTCACACCCCACGCCGATAAACCCTGGCCACCCAACACTCAGATCTGTATTCTTTCTGCTTTCAACATGTCGACTATGAGTCCCAAATGTTAGCTTAACATCTAATATATTCCAGACCTTAACACGCACCATTTTTACTAGGTAGTCAACATTATTCAATCGGGGTAGTCATAATGTTTTGGCCCATGGGTGTATATATAAGTATATATGACAGTATAAAAGTAGAATGATAATGTAATGAAATTGTGACAGAGGTACAGGAACATTGTTCCCTTCTTTTTAATAAGCCGTGGTTTTATTATCTACAGAAATACTCAGGGCACACCGATTTGGATTAATAGTTCCTGCTCATTAATAATTTGCATAACACAACACAGAGAAAAACTACATGGAAAATCCCTGTATAACTATAGTAAACAAGCGCAGATCTGTGTTTGCCTTTTGTAAAGACAGATAAGACGACAGTGGCATCGTTACAAACTTTAGTCGTCCTAAGAGCTTGATGTGAATCTGTGATTACTTCCTAAGGAAATGTATTTAGGGATGCAGGCTTTCGGTCAGCCTTCTGACAGTCATTTCTGTGACTAAAATTCCATACAAATGTTCAGAAAAAGACCAATATATATGTACATTTTACTGTTTTTTCAGCATGATACATTTAACCCGATGGAATCTGCTACTCAAATACAGACGGCAACTGTCTTTGTCATGGTGACCATCTCACACATGCACAACAGCATTTCGCATCACTTATTTTTGTCCTTGCAGCCAATCACATCTCGTATTAGAATGCAGAGGGTAGAAAGGGAACTGCTCATGGTTCCTAAACCACCAGTGGGATTAGCCTGTATGCTAAGTGTGCTCCCTTATAATAAATGATAATTGACCAAAAAAAAATGTGCAATGATTTATATTCAGTTTCATTTAATGCTATTCATAAAAAAAACAAGCAGCCAAAGATCTGGTTATCGGGGCGAGTGGCTGTCAATATCAGAGGACTCTCTGGGCCAAACTAACTCGTGTCTGCTTCCAGCTAGCAGGATGCTGAACATAGTGGCTGAGCACTGCATTTTCACAATGCACCAGCTCAGTGCACTAGCATGCTTGGATGCTTTCTTAAGCCCCTCCCCCATGACTGTACGCTAATTCAGAGAGCGCTAATGACCCGGGCTCTGCATCACCCCCATCGAGGAGCATTAATCAGAGAGGACTGGGCGGCCGGTGGCCACTTCACACACCTGAATAGCCGAGTCCTGCTTAATGTCGACGGCACTTCTTCTTCAGCCAAAGAAAATCGAAATTTGAAGCAAATGGGTTTCGTATTTACTAAATACACTTGCCCGAACAGCGAAAACAGACTCAGAAAGCCTTTATTATCCCCAAGGAAATTTCTTCTGATTATAGACTGCAAGGGCACAACTACAAAAAGACAAACACAGACAATACACAATGCCACAATTTCTATATAAAAATGAACCCACCACACGTTGTAACACCTTCAGCTCCCGATTGGCAACCCCCAGGCTGACACGCAGTCAAGTCCCACTCTCCAGAAATGCCTGTCTATCAGCCAGGTGTTACATGGGCGCCCCCTTGGCCTGGTCCAGCCCCTCGGGTCCTCAGCAATGAGGATCCTGCGAGCCGGATCACCCTCAGGGAAACGCGCCACATGGCCGTAGTGCTGTAACTGACGCTCCCTCACAATGCAGGTAATGTGCCTCGACACAAAATCAAACCAGCGGTACCCGAGGATTCTCCGAAGAGACACAGTACCGAAGGAGTCCAGTCTTCGTCTCAGCTCACTGGATAGCGTCCATGTCTCACAGCCATACAGCAAGACAGCGAGCACCAGGAGTCTAAAGACTTGGACCTTTGTTCTCTTACAAAAATATCGGGAGCACCACACATCCCTCTCCAGCGACTTCATGACCCCCCCATGCTCTCCCAATCCATCTGCTGACTTCATAGGAAGAGTCACCAGAGACATGAATGTTGCTGTTGAGGTAGGTGAACCTCTTGACGTGGTCGACATTCTCTCAGCAGACAGACACACTGCTGATGACTGTGCCCAAGAGGTCATTAAAGACCTGGATCTTGGTTTATACGCAGGACACTCGCAAACCGAGATACTCAGACTCCTCGCTCAGTCTCTCAAGAGCCCCGATCAGAGACTTCGTTGACGCCACAAAGATCACAGCCTCATCGACAAAGTCAGAGTCAGTGAATCTTTCTTCACCAACAGATGCCCCACAACCACTAGACCCCACAACCCGGCCCAACAGCCAGTCCATGCAATAATTGAACAGAGTAGGAGCAAGAACACACCCCTGATGAACCCAAGAATCCACTGGGGAGAACACACAGGTTCTGCCTCCACTCTACACAGCCCTCTCAGTATATGGGGTCCTGCAAACTTTCAAAATGTTCCACAGGGCAGCTCGAGTTGAATGCTTTATGAAGATCAACAAAGGCTACAAAGAAATTCTGCCGATATTCGTGCTTGCGCTGGAAGCCACGGCACCGTATAGCCCGCGATCCCCCTACACACAGCCACGGCACCGTATAGCCCGCGATCCCCCTACACACAGCCACGGCACCGTATAGCCCGCGATCCCCCTACACATGGCCACGGCACCGTATAGCCCGCGATTCCCCTACACACAGCCACAGTACCGTATAGCCTGCAATTCCCATACATATGGGCCCCTGTCCACCCCGTGCTTTCAAAGCTGCTTGGCCCGTGCTCAGTTCCAGGCCCTGTGGTGCTCTGTGAGCCTTGTCCAAGAGTGGGGCAGTGCACGCTCCAACGCGCCTGCTTTCAGCACAAATACAGAATCCTCCAAAATGGCCCAGGGGTCCTGCACTCTCAGGACAGCCACTTGGTAAACAACGAGGCGGCCATGTGTGACCGTTTAGTCGTACAAGAAGAGGCAGTCATGAGCAAGGAATCGAGAGGTTCACAGCCATCATTCCTGCTAAACAGCCAGGATATTAAAATAATAATAATACTTTATTGATCCCCATAGGGAAATTCTCCTGTCACCTCCCCCATCCTGGGCTCCATAATACACATGTAGGTGAGAGGGAGCTTGGCAGTGAAGGGCAGCAGCCTGCAGCAGCACCTATGGAGCTGGGGGTTAAGGGCCTTGCTGAAGGGCCCACAGGCATGATTCCTCGGCAGAGGCCGGGCTCAAATCGGCACCCTTCCGATCACAGGCCCAGACCCCGCTGAGCCACACGTACAATCATTCACATTTCTCCCTCAGTTATCCCCTCTCCAACTATGCTGCTAGTCTTTGCAAAAGCCCAGCATGTCAAGGAAACTTTTAAAGCCCAAAGCCAACCCTAAAACGCAACAGAAACCCAAGAACGCATCTCCACCACGGCATCAACACGAAAACGTAAGTGTTGGAAGTCGCTTCTGCTGATAGCCTTAAACCAGCAAAGCTGGGTATAACAGGATGACCCCGCAAAGTCGGGTTTAACAGGATGACCCAGCAAAGCCGGGCCTAACAGGATGACCCCGCAAAGCCGGGTGTAACAGGATAACCCCGCAAAGCCGGGTGTAACAGGATGACCCAGCAAAGCCGGGTCTAACAGGATGACCCCGCAAAGCCGGGTGTAACAGGATGACCCCGCAAAGCCGGGTCTAACAGGATGACCCCACAAGGCCAGGTCTAACAGGATGACCCCGCATTTCGAACGGCCCGGCAGGACCTTCTGACGCTCAGGCAGCAAAGTGCCTCAGCGCACATTTGGCAATCCGTCCTTTTCTAAGGAAGTGATTTGCTTTAATTTGTTTTGACATACGCCACCCAGGGAAATAAACTCACACCATCATTCTGTATATATGCATTTTGGAGCTTTTATATCTGAACAGGCCAGTTAATCATCAAGGCAGGTCCCTGCATGCAATGTCTGTAAAAACACTCCGTGGCTCACAGCTCAAAGCCATTACCGTCCTTCTGCTTCACCTGTAACTACACCATTGAGACAAGTTTCCTACCTCTGTAACTTAACTAGTAAAAATTTTCAAAAGCTACATAATTCCCATTTACATAATAAATATATGTATATTAGCTTTGTACTGACCACTGTAGGTACATTCTGCAAAATCTGTTCAAATCTATCTGTAAAGAAATTCAGTTTGATTCTGATCCACACTGATGTTTTTTTCTTTTACTATAACAAGCTCTTAGTTCCAGTAAAGCATGAAGTCAATAGAGGACAGTGAGGTTCCGTAAAATTCCTGCCTGTGAGACACAGCGCCTTCGAGATGATGATGAAAAAGCAACCAGCTTTCTGCTCAATTTCACAGCACCACTTATTTCACTACAAAACAATACTCTACAGCAGCCTACATCCCACCCATAAAATAACGTGGAGAATTCGGTCTATTCGTAATGATACACTGCTATGGTTCTTTCTGATCTTTCTTGAGTGAATGAGGACAGAGACCAGAGACTGTCCAGCGCTGCAGCTTACACCCGACCCGAGCGGAAGCGATCATCTCTAAAGGAGGCTGTGGCCATGACACGGGGAATGACTTCCCGTTTTCCTGGCACTGACACGGCTTATAAAATGCCTATAAAAGTCATTTATGGCGTTCAGTGAGTTGTGGGGGATAAGGCCAGCTCACATTTTTTGCCGAGGGCTGAAAGAGGAGAGAATATTAGACATCAAATAAGCAAAGTGTCCCCCTACAGTCTGATTTTTATCTAGTCATTAATTCCTATGACAGATCACTCCGTCGCCATGCAAGGAAAACAAAACTCAATCCACAACTATCTGGCACCATCAACAGAGAATCTAAAACCCTGTCAGTTAGAGTAAGTCAGCCTGGCTCTGCGCTCCAAGCTGGTGGCCACCACAGAATGGGAGCACGTCAAGCCCGCTAGCGAGCCTCCTGCTAGCATCCGTCACGCTGTGAGGTCAGCGCTGCGACTCTCCTCGGGCTACGCGGCACAGAGCCTGCGTGTGAGGGACAGGCCTGAGCTCCCCCGCATCCTAAGACTAGCACAGCGGAGCGCCAGCACACCCCTGCTCTCATACACAGACTCCAGCGATTGCCCCTTCTTCTCAAGCTCACACACTCCCGCCCTCACTCCCGCTCTCACACGCCTGCCCTCACTCTCACACACCCACCCTCACTCCCGCTCTCACACACCCGCCCTCACTCCTGCTCTCACACACCTGCCCTCACTCTCACACACCCGCCCGCACTCTCACTGTCACACACCCGCCTTCACTCCCGCTCTCACATACCCGCCCTAACTCTCACACACCCGCCCTCACTCTCACACACCCGCATTCACTCTCAAACACCCACCCTCACTCCCGCTCTCACACACCCACCCTCACTCTCACACACCCACCCTCACTCCCCCTCTCACACACCCGCCCTCACTCCTGCTCTCACACCCCTGCCCTCACTCTCACACACCCGCCCGCACTCTCACTGTCACACACCCGCCTTCACTCCCGCTCTCACATACCCGC
>JAAGVU020000038.1:6476709-6486811 GCA_011763525.2 Mormyrus iriodes | reverse complement strand
TCACCCACCCGCCCTCACTCTCACACACCCGCACTCACTCTCTCACACCCACCCTCACTCCCGCTCTCACACACCCACCCTCTCTCTCACACACCCACCCTCACTCCCGCTCTTGCACACCTGCCCTCACTCCCGCTCTCACATACGTGTACTCTGATTCTGCTCCGCAACACGTCACAGTTCTCTGCCATCATCACTCTCATCTGATCGAAGGTGAATGACAAACTGTGCCCTCTGGAAATAACTAACTAAATAACTAACTGGAAAGCTATTATTTATTTGTTCATTTGTTGTTACCAGAGGCCTTGGAGATTATTACAACTTCATTAATTCACAATAAATATTATCTCTACCAAAAAAAAAGTGGGATTCAGAACAAATGTCCTATAATAACAGTTCAGTCTCAGAGTGACAACTGAAGTGAGGCACATTTGTTATTTAAAGGATGTAGAATTTAAAAAGAATAATCTAAACCAATCATATGACAGCTGATGCCCAGCGATTGCCTGGTGTTATACAGGACAAGGACGTGACCTTGGTGCTCATGCATAGTAGGTAAAGATGTAACCAGGAACCTTGGAATTTCAGCCCTAGACACCCGGCTGACTACAGAACAGCATCATAACTATAAAAGAGAATAAGATTTTAGCTTAGACCTTTGAAACCTAGAAGTGTCCAGCACAGAATGGAAGAGGATTACATTAACAAATGCTTTCAAAAAGACAGAAGCAAAACAGCCCCAGATTTCTAGCAGGAAACTCTCAGAAAGTCTCCCAGATCACAGCCAACACACCTCTGTGTTTCTGTGCACAAATCAGCTGGTAGCATATTGCAGATGAAGGCAATTTAGAGGAAATTTTTGACTAAAGCTCTGATTCATATGTGTATTTTGTATATTTGCAAAAATGTAAGCCTGTAGGACATAGCTGATCCTCACTCTCCCGCTAAAGACCACCGAGAGATGTTTGCCTCCTAACTGTTGAACGGCATCCAGACAGAATCCCAGGACACTGCCTCCCTCTTTGCCCACTGCCTCCCTCTTTGCCCACTGCCTCCCTCTTTGCCCGTCTCTCACTCGTCTGATTCATCAGCTATTCCCACAAAAATACCATCCCACCGTCCTGCTGACTATAGCACTCACCAACAGCATTTCACAGATAACTCAAAACGTCAATTAAAGAAAATGTAGGAATCTAAATGTGAATTAATATTTATATGTTTGTATATATGTCTGTGTGAGAACATGATGAAATGTGAAAACTACCCATGTTCCTTATAGTGATGAACGACGTATCACTATTAATATTACATACAGTCCGAATCAGCTACAGGCTCTCTAAAGCAGGTTCTATTGTTAAAGCCTCCATGGAGATCAGACTTTAAGATTATTTGTGAGACCAAATACGAAGACCAGAGGAGCAAAGGGAAACGACCTAAAGACATAAAGTCTGTCTCATTAATTCAAAGTTATTAAGATTCTTGATACAAAGCATGAAATAGTACAATATGAAAATTCCAGACACAAAAAGAGCTCACTGTGCAGAAAGTTATATTTTAAAGTTCAAATTGTCTGTGTTTCCATGTATAATTGTCTGTCTTGGGTTTGCATTGCTCCAAATTATAACACAGCACATTTTCACTTCCACAGAAATATGCTCGCTAACACTGTTACGGAAGAAAACTTTATCTTTGTTTATAAACATTTAGGGTTCTTACGAGCACAGCACATCCACGACCCTGTTTCTACACAACACATAAGGAACATTTTGCACCATTTCAATAATAACTAGACCACAAACTGCAAAAAAAATAAATAAATTCTGCAATTGTACACAGTTTAGATCATGTCCTTCTCATCCCAGTTCAATGACCTTGTTATAATATAATTTCCTAAGGAGGGACAATTATAGGCAGGTATACTGGTTCAAGGGTGGGGAAAAGCCTTGATCTCTAACCCATTCTGTAGCAGCATTAGTGTTAGTGCCCACAGCTTTTCCCTGCTGCACAGATTTCGTAAATAATCAGAACTGAACTGAACTTTAGAGGCTACAGATTTTAGGGCTTCTCAGCATCCTTGATGATAATCCACACAGCCCACTGTCAGCTGTGAGGATATTAAGGTGTCTCAAGCAAGACCGGCCTGTTTGCATAGACTGCATTAAGCACCTCTCCGGCCTGGAAGACGACCCCCCGATGTTAGTGCCCCTGGGGCGGCCAAACCGCCAGCGGCACCCAGCGACAATCCTCCAGCGAGCTGCACCAGTTTCGCAATTGGGGTAAATAGCCCTTCACAGATCAGACTGGATGCATTTTGGTGGTGCTCCTGCTGGTTCTGTGAAAATTTTGTTACTTTCCTGCTTCCAGAGATAAAGACAGGATTCGCTTCTTCATTGTAAAGGAGATGTAGTGCTTTAACTTATTATCATTATTGCTATTATTATTATTATTATTATTATTATTAATAATAATAATAATAATAATAATAATAATAATGATGATGATGATGATGATGATGATGATAATAATAATGATAATAATAATAATAACAATAATAATAACAATAATAATACTATTATCGTCATAATTAGTATTATTAATAATAATAATAATAACTCCCTAGATCAGTTTTCTAAGGCTACCAAAAAAACAAAGGTTCTTTGCAACCAAACTAGCAATAAACCAAATATTATTCTGCAGTCATAACACAGGCTTCCCTGACGCGCAGGACTTACAGACTGAAGCCCAAACCCTAAAGCATCCATTAAACGCGGATCCCCGAAGCGGAATCGATCGCCGCACATGGCCGCTGCGGCGAGGCGCACGGTGCGCGCGCTCTACCGTAATACGCCTTTTGTTTTGCCCGTTTCATTCAATGTCATGAATGAAGCGGGAGGATCGGGCTCCTGTGTCCTGAGTGCTAACAGCATGCGCTCCGCTGAGACTGGGGGCGTTTTCCCCGTTATTTCCGCGCACGGAGCACATCGCCGCCCTTTACACGGGAACAGCGGGCAGCGGGGCTGCGGACGGGGCCGCGCCGACCCGGGACCGAATGCGGAGCGCAGCAACCCCAGCCTCACACAGATTAGGCTCCAGTAATGAAACTATACATATTAAGTCGCAATAAAATTAAAAGCCCCTTTTTTAAAATAACTAGAATAAATGAAGGTGCATTTTCTGCGCGCTAAATATGGGATTGTGACGAAACTCGCATTGTCTAATGCCAGCAGGTTTACACCAGCCTATCTAATGGTTTTCATTTCAGGAGGGCAGGAAAACCCAAAGAAATCAAAAGAGATAGATCATTCAGCGTTTTTCCTTAAAATACCTTATGTCTTCAACGGTTCTAAGAAAATTAAAATCATATCCGATACGTCTGTTACATTTATAACTGCTATTAAAAATACTTACTCGAAAGCAAAGAAAAGGGCGCAGGTGCCGACGATGAGGAAGAGGGTGAGATAGAAGACGCCTTTCTGCCGGGCCATCATCACGCGTCCATCGCAGCAGAAGGTGTTCTTTCCCGGCAGCTTCTCCCACTTGCGGGTTACCTTCCTGCTCACCATTACCGCCGACATCGTGCGGATTGTTCGCGTCGAGTCAATAAGGGTAAAAATACGTATCTAAGGTAGCAAAGTCAGTCTTTCCCAGATTTTTTAAAATATATTTATGCGTCAGGGAATAGTGTCCTTTCTACTCCCAGTTATTAAACTACTGGTGGATGACAGCCCTGCCCCATTCCGAGGACACATAGCTTCGGGGCGCCGTGATCTTCAGCTACCTTAATATGTCTTATTGCATTATTTTCTTCAGCCTTTTCATTGCATGACTTATCAACTCCAAAGCCATAAGAATGCATAATAATTTTACAATTGCTCTTCTACGGGGAATATATATAGCTCATTCGTTAAACAATTACAACCTATTTGCTTTGTCGCAGAAAAGATCGGTTAAGGGATGGCTATCTGCTTTTAATTTCTGGCTTGAAAACTCCAGACAGTTTTGCTTTCTTCAGTTCGGAATACCGGTTCTCAATACCCGAGAATGCCAGCGATCTCCATAGCCTATGTTGTGCATAAAGCGAAGTTTGCCCCTTTCATTGTGATTCCACGTAAGCTCAATCTCTCCAGATTTACATCCTTATTAACAAGCTAATATAAAGTATCCTTTAAATGACCAATGGAAACACGTGTACCTTGTTCTTGGCTAAATATTTCATAAATCCGTTCGATTATTCTATGCTGTAAAATAATTTCACGATCGGTGAGCAGATCCGAGCTTGAACGTCAGCTGACACACACGCAAGTTATCAAATAAACTGCTATTACGCTTAACGGCGGCCGCCCTGTTCGCCATTCCATCCCTTATTAACGCGGCCGTGAGATCTGATCGCTTCCATCCGGAGGATGAAGGAGACGAATCGCAGAAAATTGCGACAAAGCGCGAGGGGACCGCAGCTTCCAGCGGCGGCGCGTGCTCTGCGCAGGGCGCGCGCCCGGCCGCTCCGCTTCAGCGGGGGGAGGAAGCCGCGCGCCGCTTTAAAGGGGAACGCAAAATGAGATCTCTGTAATACCAACCTCAGATACAGAGCAGTTTCTTATAAAATACTGAACATATAAACGCATATGTTTATGCATTTCTCTGTTCATGTTTTTATGCTTCCAATTACGAATACCAGGCAAATGTCGGCCTTTGTTCTGTTAAACCATGATTATACGATGGCAATTACTAAGCACAATTAAAAGAAGTTTAGTGGGATTATATCATTGTGCTACTAAAGATTAACAGAAACATTTGAATTATTTACTTTCTCAAATGCACGTGAGTCAACGGGGTTACACAAAATCGCTCACCAAACACCCAAACATGTATCGTTTCGACAACATAATTTTTCATAGTCGCGAATATTTATTTTCTATTTGATTGCGGAATATGTAACCATATACATCGTCATTTGCATACATTCCATTAGCGCCTCCCCATCAGGTGCAAAGCCCCCATCCCTGGGGTCATGCATGTGGCGGCTCCATAGTAACCATGCTGTGATATCCAGTGTACCACCCTCTCGGCCATTGTCTCTCTGTCGCCTACTAAGCCACGATATGTTTCATGTATAAGTGCAATCACCCATTAACCCACAGCTGTCAGAAATACTGTTATCCATTTTATACATCCTATGGAAAACTCAATAATATTTTCATACGAATTGAAAAAAAAAACAGCTTGGACCTTGAGTTTCCACCAAGAGAATTTATTTAGTATCGATATTAATATAATGTGTGATTTATATAAAATCAGTACTAGACCATTTATTTCGTAAATGTTGCATAATGATAATATTTTGCTTCGCTGCAGGTTCGGAGCTCGCACGATCTGACGCTGACATACTGCACATGGACCCTTACTGGTCTTGCAATGGAACAGCGATTATGGTTTTATCGATAGTCTGTCTCCTGCTGGTAACATTTTTACGTCAAAGAAATAGAGAAATATGGTCTTTAACTAAATGATCTTTAACTCTTGGACGCGAATATAACGCATTTCTTGACATTTTTAGCCTCATTGCCTGATACGTAGCATTGGGATGGTCTCATTAATCAGTAAGTAATGAATTTATTTGTTTTTTTGCATTGATAACCGTTGACAGTCAAACCCACTACGTAAATTACCTGATAAATTTAATTTAAGCAATGATTTTTATCAAAGATTATTTTGATGCAAACATGAAGGGATGTTTATATATATAACTGAGCCGACCTTCCGGTTAAATTTGGCAGGAAAAGGCCAGGAGACCCGCTCGTCAATCATCCGTGGAAGTGTTTAAGCAGTGCTTTTTCAATCAGCCACCGTTTGAGGCTTGGCATCAGCTACACAAAGCACAAAGCAAACAGCAGACAGCCACAGACAGCACTGCCAATCAAGGACACTGTACAGCAGCAGAATTGCTGAGCTCTAGTACAAGAACTGGAAATGTGCTTTAATGTAACGTGAGTGTAATATTACTTTCAGAGCGTAGTGAATTTACAGTATATATCCATAAAAAGTTCATAGTAATGTGCTTCAGGCTTCATGCAATGGCACAAGATTATTTTCATGAATGTACTCTTTGTAATTGAAGTAAAACCCTCAGAATTCTGGTGTGTTTGATGTTTCTATGGACTCTTAGGTCCTAACAGGGATGAGACCCAAGGTTATGGAAATGGTGAGGAAACCTACAGATTCATAGGCTAGGTGTACATCTAGTTAAATCCTGCTGTAAGGAAAGGAGAAATGTTTGAGGGAACCTGTGGGCTAGAAAAAGGGAGGGAGGACAGGTGAATATCATTTTCACGGTTGTGACCACAGAAGCCAGGAGACCAAAAGAGAAAATGTGAGGAGAGGAAACAAGGGGGGAGGGGGACAGTACAGGGCAGAGGGAGCCAGAGGCAGTGGAGGAGTCTTCACATGTAATTTGGCTAGAATTAAAATCATTTAAAAATGAATTTAGGGCAACGCCTTGTAGAGTTAAAAGTACACAGAACAAGACTGACTGTTAGAGGAACTGCTTAGACAGGCATAAGGACCATACAGATTTAGGGAGTTAATATTCGAGTCGTTGTATTAATCATATGAATGCAGTGCATTGGAATGCTGATTTGTTCTGACTCACAAACACCAAGAACTGTATAGAAATCATAAGTAGACAACATGGATTTGGTTTGTGGTATAGGAGACAAGCGGAGTATTTTTAAAATGATGATTGCAGAGAAAGTAAACTGATAATTAACAGCTATCCAAAGGGTACGTCAAAACAGAGACTAGTCGTCGATGAATTTTGTAACTGACATGGGTCAAGGAAAATTAACCAAGGGAACTTGTAGATCAATTTCTGGATAGAGAGTTTAATAATTTTATAATAGACTTAATATAATAGATGTACTTATTCATTTATAGTCTAACCACATTTAAACATGTATTAGTAACAGTTAAATATAGTTTAATATTTTTAGCTGTTCAATGATCATTATTGCCGTGTCAAACTATAGAAAAAATGAATGTGCTAGTCAGGCAGTTTTCAGGATACTGGTTGCGTTTGATTATGATCTTACTACTTCAAAACAATTTTTTTTGTGAGACTGTAGGAGTATGGTGATTTGCTTTGGCCAGGATGTCGAGCAGAGCCACATGACACTGGAGTGAGCTGATGGGGCGAGGTGTCATGGCGGTGGGGCAGGGTGCAGGCATGAAGAAAGTGGCGATCCACTTACAGCTCCAAGAAACTTGGGATTTATGTACAAACAACACAAAAACAGAGCACCACTAGGGGTAATAAACGGACAGGGAAAAGCCAAGTTAAATAACTTAAGACTAACCAGGACGCTGAAGTAACAAGGACTAACAGCTAAGAGAACAGAGCTAGACCAGGAACAGAACTAACTAAAACTGAAACTGAAACAAGCAGACGCAGCACATGGCAAAGTCATTAACTAACTCACACACAATCAAACACAATCAGAGAGGGAGCAGGACAACGAGTAATCAGGCAGAATAATCATGAAGCTCTGGGGAACAGGAAACAGGTGGAACAAATGCACTTAATCATGGAACTAAGAGACTAACAGGGAAACTAGGAGACAGAATTTAACACTAGGAATACAACATAAAGACAAGTGATACATAACCACAAAGGCACAAAGCAAAAACCAAAACAGAATGCAAACCACAAAATAGGAACAAGTAACAAGAAACCAAAGCAGGAACAGGAGTAAGGAGGAACATAGTAAACACGAGAGAGAGCAGGAACTCAATAAAGTAGCTTCCTGAAAGCTGCCTGACTAGGACATTAATTTTGCTAAATAGTCTTATATGGTTGTTTTGCTTTTTTTGTTTTTCTTCGTGTAAAGCACTTTGGTGTCACCTTTGTGTCTGTAAGTGAGCTCTATAAATAAAGGTAGCGTTGAGTTGCGTTGAGTTGTGTTGAGTTGCGTTGAGTTGTGTTGAGGCCATATTCATGGTTCATCAGAGGCTGCCACGGCTGAGCTGTAATGCTCTCTTCTTCTTACTATCCTTCATATATTCTTACCCCCTCATGCCTGTTATCAGGGAGACTGTTGACATTATATAAACTCTCAGCTGTAAAAGTGACTGTTTGGTTAATGCAGGTACTACATGATGGACCGTGATGACCGCCAATAAGATTTGCTGGGACTGACATGTGATGTATGTGGGTATGCGTGAGTATTTTTTTATTTTGTTTTGATGGGTTCCAGTCCGAACACAACTGAGGCATTATAGTGTGTTCATTCCTCCGTAATCATTTTTGCTCTCACTTCGGGTACCTACCCCTGAACCGCTGACCAGTTTGTCTCTGCCAACAGAGAAAAAAAAATCCATCTTGCGTTGCCTGCCATTCTCAACATGCAGCCTAGTGTCAAACAAATGGAATGTAGGCTTGTATGTGTCCTTCGATGGACTGGCATTCCCCCACGGGGACTTCCCCAGTCATGTGACCCACACTGCTTGGGATTGGCTACAGCGTCTTCCCCAGGACCCCGACCAAAAGCGAAGGCTGGAAGGCAGATGGATGGATAAAACTGGAGATACCACAAAATGGCATGTAAAATTGGCTGCTGCATTTTGTTTGTGGGAATGATGTCATTTATCCAATGTGACAAATGCAATCATGGACACGGTTACATCCTCAAGCAGTTCGGAAAAGAAATCCCGCTTACTGGGGCAGCAGTTTAACTGGTGCGACTGTAAAAGCAGATCCTCTATAAGTGGACTACCTGCTGTCCCTGTAAAATGACTATCATAGGTGGGATGTTTAGAAGCAAGTGCAGGGACACACAGGCAGCAGCTTCAAATGGCTCACAATCTGGGCTCACCATATTCGAAGGTAGTTCTGTGAAGGTTGCCAGATGTGTAGATTATAATGAGATCCTATATTTCAGAAGAACATCAGGCATTACACATGACATTTAAATATGTGTGGTAATTGCTTCAAAAAGGCTCTCTAATATACTTAAATAAATAATAATAATTATTATTATGATAATTATTATAAAAGATTCTATAGCACCATGTATATCATATTTGTCTATTTTAGCAAAGTAACAATATGAAACCTAGAGTTTCACTGGATTTACTGTATGACTGTATAGTCATGAATTTTGCATTATTGTCTGCTGCAGAAATTTTGAGGAGTCTGAAAGCTTAATCCTTTTATGAAACTCACAGTGCCTGCCAGACAAGGTCATATAAAATATTAACCGTGATGTATAATTTATTCAAACTAAGCCCATTCTGCCTCAAATTAACCTTGAACTGATAGTTAATTTAAGCAGGATGCTGTCTTCGGAAATGAATGAAACCAGTGGCTAGTGTTTGCAGTGACATTAGAGTGCAGTTCCCAGCGCGTGACGATTACCGGCACGTATTAAACGGGAAAGCTTTTCTTTGTGGGAGGCCTGGCCTAAATCATTTGGTGTATACTTTAGGCAATTCCTTAATGGTGCGATTATCGTAATAAAATCCCCAATTGGCCTGGAGGGTGACCTGGGTACAGCTTCCTGATTAATTCCACATGCGCCTTTTTCCTTGTAAGGTCTGTAGATTGGTGTGTAACCATAACCTACACAGCATTTTGATCATATTCCCTAAGCATATTCTAGAAAGAATACACGTTCCTGTCCTTAGTCTCTCCTCATTTTTTTTTTGTGTCCTTATTTAGTGACCTCTATCCGTTTACTGTTCAACTTCATGCAAAAAACGCTGATAAGGACGGCCCTTCGTGTTCAGCCCTGTGTCACCTATGTCTGTTGCGATTTTGACCAGCAATGTAGTATTTTTGGGATCTCAAAGCACCTATTAGTGGAAAAAAGGGAAATTACCTTCTCCTCTCTAGGAAATAACTTCTTTCTGCAGTGAATAAGAACTGCTAAGATTAGGTTTAAAACACATTTAACAAAAAGTTCAAAATATTTTCTTTTCACAGAAACCATTTATGATACGTTGTTTTTTAATTTATTACATGTAAATTATGTCTCGGAGCTCGGTCATTCGGGAGGGACTCAGAGTAGAGCCGCTGCTCCTCCGCATCGAGAGGAGCCAGATGAGGTGGCTC